>JAURVB010003319.1:0-16396 GCA_033002965.1 Piper betle
TTGTTCAAGAACCGGTTCACACTCGTGAACCGAACCGGCATGTTACCAGCCCCGGTTAGGTCGGCTAACCCGAACCTAACTCATACGGATCCAATCTCGGCGTCTTAAGATGTAGATACGACTTGTCATGCATGGATAAATTCATAAAACCCTAACATGATACTACATGGATGACATGCAACCTAAATTTCACACCAACACAATTACAATCAAAATTAGTAAAAATTCTAAAATGAAAGGGACAGAATTTCCCCTAAAAATGCAATTAGGGGCCACCCTGTCAAAATCGTATATTCAAACATATATACGTATAGCAACAATAGCATTCACACATACTTCTAATCTATTATATTCATCATTCTCTGAACTTTGGGTCCTAACCCATCACACTTTTGCTGCGCTACTCTGATCATTTCACATTCTATCATGTCTCATGCATTTGAACATGTCATTCACAATATAATAACATAATAACACAAAATTAAACATTCAGAAATCTAACATGTGTGTGTGTACAAGACCTCATTGCTCCTCCGTCCAAGCTGGCTCCTCCAACTCGTGATTATTACCTACATATAGTATAAAAACACGTCAGTAACAAGTGTTACTGGTCCGGAAAATAAAATAACTATAACAAGCTGGCTATGAGAGCAAACTCTCATATGAAAGAAAACATCATATACTCCACGTGAACACTCTGAAGGGCACTACTGAGGAGCCACTGGGCTGCAGACCCGGTAGCATCCCGAACTTACTGATCTGCTGCTGGTACTATGCCGCTCTCGGCACTTCTTTTTCAGTACTTCTCATGAAACTTTATCCTAAGCCCTCTCCGTACCTCCATATTTCTCCTGGCCTTGAGCACGAAGGCCGAGTACTCTCAGGCAGTCGCCTTTAGTACCCTTTGAACCACAAGTCCGGACATGCGCTGTACTAAACAGTACCCGTAAACCTCCACGTTCTCCGGGTGTGAGGAACTCAAACGCGGAGTTGTCAGGATCCCTCGGGAATGGAACAGTCCGCTGGCACTAATCCAGAGCCCGCTTTGACTGTCACGGCATCCTCTGCATGGTACGTGCAGTCGATTTCTCCATCTCTCGTCTCACTGAAAACGAAACGATATATATATACATATATACATATATATATATAGGCTGGGTAGGGATTTATATAATAGGCCCGAAGGCAACTTGTGGTGGATCTTGTTTTCGAAATCATCCTCGAGGGATCTCATCCTCGAGGGGTTATTAATCCGGAAAATGTTCGGTTAAATGGCCCGAGTTAAGTGGGATCCGATAAAACGCCACTTAACCCGTCCTGCAGGCAATAAATCAAACATACAATAGAAAAGAGTAAAACAGAGACGAGTCCTAAACGGACCTGGTAGAAGCTCCAAGCGTGTCATCGCGCCTAGGCGGCGAGCTCCTACTTCGTACCTACACATCAAAACTAAATACTAACGCCCGCTAACTAAATGATGCATCAAACTCAATAACATCACAATCACAATGCAAGCATCCATCAACATAACAATCAGAAAATCATAAAAATTAATTAATCCTAGCTCATCCTATTCATACTAATTTTATTATGTGTCTGTAACTTATGTCGTGGTCACTTATCATGCTCTGACCTGATCTACTTCATTAGACCACTTACTCTTCATTCACACTTAATCTCATCATGCAACTCATCGTTTCATCCATCATTAAACATTAATCACATCAATAAACCAACCCTAGCATGCTATGCTAACAATCATCAAGTTTAAATTATAAATTCGGAGGTAATTTTACCTCACGTCATCGGCAATCGGCGACGGCTAGGGTTCCGTCGCGCGTCTCGGAGCTCGAATTCGGCGCTCATCGGCGTCCGACATTCGATCGGGATCGACTGGATGAACTCCTCGGAAGATCCGGCAAATTCCAGCGAACCCGATTTTTCGGCGGTTTTCCGGCGGCTTCAGTGGTTTTCCGGCAACCTTCCGGCGGTTTTCCGGCGACAATTACCGGCGGCGTCTACTAGCTGGATAGGGGTCATATAGGGTACCATTGGAACCGGCTCGGCGAGCCCGACACATCCACGACGTCGACATGGTCGGCCGAGGCGGTGGCTCGCCGGAAAATGGCTAAAACAGAGGCTGCGGTGATGGTTGCTAGATCCGGCCGGCCACGGCGGCGACGGCCTCCGCTCCGGTCAGGAAGCGTCACTGGGTGGTCGAGGGTGCTGAGGCGACCACCTGATCGTGGTGGCGATGCTCGCCGGCGGCGGAATCGGCGACGCGACCGAAATGTAGCCGCGGCGCTAGGCGAGCCGATTCCGACGTCGCGGCGGCCTGGCAGCGGCCGGGGCTGGTCGGGACGGCACGGCAACGTCGTGGCGGAGCTAGGGGCGGCGATCGGCGGCTGGGCGGCGTCGACCGTGGCGGCAGTGGCGCGCGAACAGGGGCGGCGCGGGCGAGGGTTTGGGGAAGAAGAAAGGAAAGGACGAGGGTGTGTGTGGTGGCAAACTCGTAAATATTACTTGACTCGTCTCCGGCTCGAGTCAAGTATAATAACTAAGTCGTATTAAATCCTAAAAAAATTCATAAAAATCGGGAAAAATCCCGTAAAATCAAACAACACCACAATATTATAATGATATGCTCTATGACTAACAACCCACCCAGACTGCCCGAACGCGTCCTAACACGGTAAACGGCCTAATACTAATTCTACGATCCACTATATATAAAAATAATAAAAAAATGACTGGCATACTCTCATATATCTGATAACTCATTCTGTTCTGCTGTGTTCATGACGTTATCATCATATACTTGGGTACGCATGACCCTCATAGCTCATACACGCGACTGGCATCGGCTCGGTACACGTGTCCTGAAACTGACTCAACTCGAAAAAATAACGGTCGACCCGACCGGTTCTGAATATAAAACCCTAACTCGAATCGTGGGTTTTACAGAAATAAAGTTAGAGACTTTGTGTTTGAAGAAGAATCTGTTTCTCTTCCCATGATTGTTCTTGACAATAATCAGGATCAAGGTTATATTCCTGATGTTGTTCAAGAAACAATACTAGAATTACAAGACAATGTCGAGAATCTCCTAATCAAGTTATATCTGAAGAAGAAATTCAACAACCTCAAGAGCAAACGCCATTAAGGAGATCCACAAGAGAAAAGAGAAATGCAATTTCGGATGATTATATCATCTTTCTCGAAGAACATGAGGATAACATTGGAATGGTGGAAGATAATCCAATCAACTTTCATCAAGCCATGAAGAGTTCTAATTCTCAAAGGTGGATTGATGCCATGAATGAAGAGATGAATTCCATGAAAACTAATGACGTTTGGGATCTTGTTCCATTGCCTGAAGGTGCGAAACCTATTGGTTGTAAATAGATATTTAAAACCAAGAGGGGTTCGAAAGGTGATGTAGAAACATATAAGGCTCGTCTTTTGTATTAGGAATTCAAATACATCGGGATCGTTCTCGATGTATACTTGGATTATCACAAAAGACCTATATAGAAAAGTGCTTAAAAATTTGACATGCAAGATTGTAAACCAGGAGATACCCCTGTTTCTAAAAGCGACAAGTTCAGTCTTAATCAATGCTCTAAAAATGATATAGAAGAAAAGGAAATGCAAAAGATTCCCTATGCTTCAACAATAGGAAGTCTTATGTATGCTCAAGTATGTACGCGTCCAGATATTGCGTATATTGTTGGAATGTTAGGCAGATATTTAAGCAATCCAGGGATTGGATCACTGGATAGCAGCCAAAAGAGTCATGAGGTATCTACAGAGAACAAACATTACATGCTTACATATCGGAAGTCAGATCTACTTGAGATCATTGGGTATTCTGATTCTGATTTTGCTGGATGTCAAGATAGTCGTCAATCTACTTCTAGCTGTGTATATCTGCTTGCTGGAGGAGCTATTTCTTGGAGGAATGCTAATGCAGACACTCATGGCTTCTTCCACCATGGCAGCTGAATTCATAGCTTGTTATGAGGCATCCAATCATGGAATATGGTTGCGGAATTTTGTCACAGGGCTACGCATTATTGATAATATTGAAAGACCACTTAAGTTATTTTGTGACAATCAGTCTGCAGTATTATATTCAAATAACAATAGGTGCTCATCTAAATCAAAACACATAGAGATCAAGTTCCTTGTTGTGAAAAGAAGAGTTTAGAGTAGTAAAGTTTTTATAGAGCATATTGGGACAAACTCCATGGTTGCGGATCTGCTTACTAAAGGTTTACCGTCTAAGGTCTTTCATGAGCATGTTGCTCATCTGAGTGTTGTATCATTTAATGATATGTTACTTCAGTGGGAGTTTGTATTGAATTGCGGTATTTGGTTGTTGAATAACAAAAACTTTAAACTTCAACCAAAATTATATAGATGATAAAACCATCATCAATAAAGCCTTCTTCATATCAAATCATGAAGAAAAAAAATTTAATAACTGGAAGCGTACCTGGATCCATAATAGTAAATTAATCCTTTGATTTCTTCTAGTTTGATCTTCCAGATTCAACACCCGTTCTTCAAAACCAGAGTTTCTAGATGATGGGATACCAAGCATGGACTCAGGTGCAAATCCGGAGACCATAACCGTATTTATCCTTTATAACCGTGTTTATCCTTATTTTTTATAATTCCAATTTAGCCTATCATAAATTAGAGATTAAGAAAACGGCGGTTATAAATATTTATCTATACTCATCTTAGATATATGATACACTCCATATGTTTATATTAAATATTAATGGCCCATTAACCTTAGACTTTAACATGATCAATTTGGTTTGGGTCATTGCCTGTATATGATGGCAACGTATGATACGATTCCTCATACATACCCAGCACACGTCCAACATCCAAGCAACATTACCTTGCAAATAATGATGTCATCTGCAATGCGTCTAATATGTCCCGAGTCTTTAAAAAGTTTAGGGTAACCTTTGAACCATTCAAAAACCTCATTTGTGGCAATATTTCCACACCCAGCAATGCAAGCAGTATATATCACTCCGTATGGGCTGCTGATCTCTGGGACAACCAAGTATTCCAATAAAAGTGGAGATAAATCTTTAGGTGCCAGCCGTGTCGTTTCTTGAAGATAACTTTTGCACAAAATTTCTCATCCTAGAGTCGCAAGGATAGAAACTTTTAGCCGTGGCTACATGATATTTGACATCAATGAATTCTTATTCGTTGGTTATGTCAAATTAAATGAATATTATTCAATATTGAGCTTTAAGGACCAGTGGGGCAACATTATCTAAATTTATGCGGGGCCCAAGCCAAAGTGTATGGTTAGACCCAGCAAGAGTCGGATCTGATCAAAGAATATTAAATTGCTCTAATTTATTCCTAAAGGACAGCCTATCCATATCTGTTCACCCGCTAAGCCATTAAAAGTTACTTCCAACTGAAGAGAAGTGTTAAAATAAAATTATTAATTAGTTTCATTTCGAAACTTTTTAAGCAACTAGTTAATTCGGTATTTAAAAATTTGATACTCTTCAGCTATGATTGCACTCGATGTGGATCTCCTTCTTGGGCCAGCTGCTATTTAAACTCCTTCAAAGTGTGAAAAATCGCCTCATATAATGGTTTAGTGTATTCTGGTAGAGTTTCAATGGCCGCAACATCCCACCTCTTGATTAATTCATATGTTGATGATTGAATGAGAAAATTGATATAGGCTGCTAGTATCCGCTTTAAACTAACTGTAAAGTGCAAGTGTATATGTACACCCACATATTATCTCTATTTAATCAGGCTTAGAAGATCTTAGCATAGATATATGCCTGCAAATAGCGTCAGTAAATACTTGAAGCTCATCCAATGTTCCATAAACATCTTATTCATCATCTACAACCGCACAAATGACCAGAATCTTGGTGCCCATAATCCTTCCTCTTGAGTCATAGAAAAGGCCAGAAACATAAAAGTAGGTCTCAGTAATTTGATCCCTTGCAAATGTCATCTTGCCAACAAGATCGAGTTTCTTCCACCACCTGAACAGACAAATTAACTCAGTACGTATTTGTTTAGGCAGTTGATCATGAACATTAATTGAAATTCAAAATTTACCTGTATGCTATATATAATCAGATACATATATGTAATCTATTGGACTACTGACTTGGTTAACTCCTTTGGCTCCCATTGATGTAAGAGCTTGTAAAATGTTGTAATCCAGCTTTGCGAACTGTAGCAGCTCCTTGTTGACCATTTTGGAACCTTCTTCACTCAAAGATATGAAGTCCCTGGCTTCCAAACTTTCAATCCGTTTGTGAAGAGGCATCCCCCTATAAGAAATAGTGAACCACTTCTACTAATAACAACACTGATATTTGTGGTCCTTTTGACATCCCTTCATGAAATGGGATGACTTCTTACTGTATTGCTACTTGTATTTATCAGGTTGAAAAATCTCAGTCAATGAATGTCTTAGAGGTATTCATCAATGAGATAGAAAGACAGTTACATAGAAAGGTTAAAGTTATGAAATCCGTAGTGAATATATGATAAATTGGATGTAAATGGTCAAAATTTAGTTCCATTTGTAGAGTTACTTCAAAGTTGAGGCATTTGTACTTGGCACACATGCCAGGTATACCTCCCCAAATGGTGTGATTAAAAGGCAAAATCGTACTCTTATAAAAATGATTAGGAGCATGTTAAGTTATAGTACTATACCCATATCATTGTGGATGAATGCATTAAAGGCTACAACGTAGTTGCTCATGGGGTCCCTAGTAAGGCAGTTGAAAAACTTCTTATGAATTATGAAAAGACGAAAACCTAGTTTAAGGCACCCCCTATTTGGGGCCGCCCAACAGAAGTAATGGCATACAATTGCCACAAAAGAAAACATGATACAAGGACCATTAACGGTTATTTCATTGGTTATTCTGAAAGGTCTACAGGGTATAGATTTTATTGTCCTGACTTTAGTACGAGAATAGTTGAATTGGACAATGGTCAAGTACATGAGAGTTTGGAACCACAAAAAGTGGACATTCAAAAAACACTGGCATAAACTTCTCCAGCTAGTACTTATTCCCATGTTGGTGTATCCTAGTTAAATATTATATGGGAACAACAAATGACAATACAAAATCCACATAACAATGAACTATCTGATAATGTACAAGTTTCATGTGAATAAGTTGTCCAACCAAAGATAACATTATGAAGGTTTGAAAAGGAATGAAAATTAGCTATTTAGAATGGCTATATAGTTTATTTACTTGAACATGAGGGTGACTTGAGCATTGATAAAGATCCAATCACTTTTACATAAACATGGAATGTGACAATTCAAAAAAGTGGTTCAATGCCATGAAAGAATAGTTAAAGTAAAAAAACAACAAAGTCTCTGACTTAGTATAGTTGTTGCATGGATCAAAACAAGTCCATTGTAAATGGGTTTTCAAGACCAAGTGTGACTCCAAAAGCAATATCCAAAAGTATAATGCTAGACTTGTCATCAAGGGCAATATCAAAAGGTATAGAGCTAGAGTTGTCACCAAGGGTTTTGCTCAAAGAATGAGCATCGACTATAATGAAACGTTATTTCCAATTTCAAAGAACGATTCATTAAGAATTGTATTGGTTTTGGTGGCTCATTATGATCTTGAGCATTATCAAATGGATGTGAAATTTACTTTTTTGAATGGAGACTTAGAAGAGGAAGTTTATATAGATTAACCAGAAGGTTTTGTTGCCACTATAAAAGAAAATTTCATATGTAAATTGAATAAGTCAATATATGAACTGAAACAAGCTTTCCAACAATGGTATCTTAAGTGCAACAATTCCATTATATCGTATGGTTTTGTTGAAAATAATATTAATCAATGTATTGACATGAAGGTTAGTGGGAGCAAGTTCACTATTTCAGCCCTATATGTTGATAACATTCTTTCTTGTTACTAATGATATTGTTATGATATATGATGTAAATAATTATCTCTCTAAGAATTTTGAAATGAAAGATATGGGAGAGGCATCCTATGTGGTTGAAATAGAAATATTCCATAATAGATCAGGACTTTTGGAATTGTCTTAGGAAACCTATATTGATAAAATCTTAGAGAGATTTCTATTAGAAAAAAATGTTTTGTTAGTCTAGTTTTAGTTTAGAAAGGGGACAAATTCAACGAAATGCTATGTCCAAAGAACAATTTGGAATGGAAAGAATGGAACCCATTCTTTATGCATTTGTAGTAGGGAGTCATGTTGGATGCTCAGACATGCACTAGGCCAGTCATAAGTTTTGCCATTGGTACCAAAACAACCCCGGATTAGATCATTGAAAAGTTGTAAAGAAAGTCCTTTGGTATTTACAAGGCACCAAGAACTACATGCTCACATATAGAAGGTTTAACCATCTTGAGGTAGTAGGCTAATAGGATTTAGATTTTACTGGATGTGTGGACTGCAAAAAATCCACATTCGGCCGGTTGGCTAGAGGAGCAATTTCATGGACGAGCATGAAAAAGTCTATCATTGATTCTTCCACTATGGAGGCTGAATTTGTGGCATACTTTGAAGCCACAAATCAAGCATTATGGTAAAATAATTTCATATCCGGTCTGAAAATTGTCACTAACATAGATAAATCATTAAGGATATATTGTGATAATTCCACTGTATTCTTCCTATGAAAGAATGACAAGCACTCTTAAGGTACTGAATATATGGATATTAAGTATTTGTCTGTCAAGGAAGAAGTGTTGAAGTAGAGAATGTTAATTGAGCATAATGGTATTGAAATGATGATAGCGGATCAGCTAACCAAGGTATTGGCACCCAAAACATTTGTCGGTCGTGTTGAACAGATGGACTTTGCCGATAAGTCCTTATTGGCCTAATAGCATGAATTGTATACATAGTATTGAATTGTTCATACAATGTAACACTTCTGAATTCAATAAAAGTTATGTTTCAGCATACTTATTTGTTATTGCATTAGAATAAAATACATGTTTTTGTTTTAAGTGACATAACAACATTAAGGTTATCACAATAGAGAAATATACATGTTTTTTGTTTTATGTGACATAAAAAAATTAAAGTTAGAGAATTATTGTGATTCCTTATATAAAAGTTTGCATAAGTTCACTTGATTGTTATATATGGAAGGAATCATATTGTTATAAGACTTGTGACCGCCGTGATCCTATCGATGTTGGGCCCAATGCAAGTTAATTAAAGATGACTTGGTGAAAGTCAAATTAGAATTAACTTGATTGATTTACTAAAATACCCACACTTATATTTGTTTTTACTAAATACATGCACTATAGTTGTTGGATCATTTGATTGTTATATACGACAAGTGGGAGAAGATTATTTAATAATCATTAAAGTGACTCATGCATCTTGAATCATCATCGCTACATAGACTAAGTGGGAGACTATAAGAATATTAATTAATCTAATAATGAACTAAATCTCATTATATTTTGATTCATGGAGAATGGAAAGTCTAGGTTTTAAAGAGTCACATTATTGATGGTTATAATGTGGGTAATTGAATGAAACTAGTCTCGGGCTATGTATTATCCTCTTCTTTCACTTATAAAAAAAGTGCTAACTTAATTGAAAAAAATATTATGCAAGCTATCGCTGCATCATCGAAGAGAAGCACTGCAGATTTAGGTGAAAGAAGAAACAACATCTCTTTTCATTTTTCTTTTTAAATGTTAAAGCATGGAATTAGGCACAATTTTTGAAAGTCTTATTAGCAATTCTCAAATTGTTAAATAGAATTACATTAAAGTTTTACAATGGGTTTCAAGTTTAAAACCCTAGGCCATTCACACGAGGGTTTTGAGTCAGTTTGGTCTCTGACTTGGATTGGATTAATTGGGTCTGACCATTTCTGTCTTGGTTCGAGTATGATATGATATATATCAACCCGGCCTTAGCCTCTTTTGTTGCTCGATATGCCCATTTGGATGATATGTTCCTAGCATTTTCATGTTTGGTTTGGTCGAGTCCAGTGTAGATAGATTTTAGGATCGTGTCCCACCCATGTTTTGGTTGCTTACAAGCTTTTTGAAACTCCTTTTAGACCATCTAAGCCCCCGTGGGACTTGTGGTGCAGTTCCCAAGGTCTCCTCAGCCACTTTAGGGAGAAAATCTTAAATTTTTGGGTTTTGGGCTAGCCCATATCTCAGTAGGTACAATACCCATATCTCTTTAAGTGTGACACCTTTTCTGTGACACCACCAAGCTAAGCCTTTAGTGGCTGGGAGCTTCATCATTTTCTTTAAAATA
Organism: Piper betle; assembly: GCA_033002965.1. Classification (NCBI taxonomy): domain Eukaryota; kingdom Viridiplantae; phylum Streptophyta; class Magnoliopsida; order Piperales; family Piperaceae; genus Piper; species Piper betle. The sequence continues at coordinate 10,324 of JAURVB010003319.1, forward strand.
CCCCTCTCTTTCTCCATTTTCACTCATTTCCTCATCTCCTCTATTCCTCCGTGGGACTTGTGGTGCAGTTCCCAAGGTCACCTCGGCCACTTTAGGGAGAAAACCTTAAATTTTTGGGTTTTGGGCTAGCCCATATCTCAGTAGATATAATACCCATATCTCTTTAAGTGCAACACCTTTCCTGTGACACCACCAAGCTAAGCCCTTAGTGGTTAGGAGCTTCCCCATTTTCTTTGAAACACCCTTCTCTTTCCCCATTTTCACTCATTTCCTCATCTCCTCTATTCCTCCGTCCTTATTCCATGGTTTCCCTTCTTCATCTCCAGGTCTCTGCACCTCTCCAAGCTCCTCCTAGCCTAGCCTAACCACCTAGGGTCGTAGGTCTTGTGTAGGAAGCTCCAAGAGACATCTTCAAGGTCTCCTTTCAGGCAAAGGTCTCTCCTTTGGCCTCTCTACGTATTTGTTTGGTGCTGATGCATACCTTTGTGATTTTTTGCATTGATTTGTCATTTTTTAAACATAGATTCGCTTATTAGGAGTGTATATAGACTTGGAATTATCTCATTTGCTCATGTATAAAAATAGATATGCATTTTTTAGTATACTGATGTCATGAACATGCATTGTTTTGCTATAAAAATCATATATTGCATTGTAGATACTCTTTTTCCATGATTCGTACATTCATAACTATTATATACACACACACACACACACACACACACACACACACACATTTTTTATGTTGAGAACTTTGTATGTTATGATGTCTATACATATGTAGGGGTGCCTAACTTGCCAAAAGATGGTAGCTTTCATGGTCCTTGTGATATGGCTGCCTATTTCCCTATTTTTTACACCATGATGTAGTTATCTTTTGATTTCAGTCCTTTACATGGTGATATATTGTGTTAGCTTGTTCCTAAATAACTATCACACTAAACTAACCATTTGAAGGCGTGAACAAAACCCCTAATTACATGATATGCTTGTTGTAATGTATGCCTCTTTTGCCATGCTTTAAGATGTGCTCTGTGGTGAGCTACTTAAAAAAGTCAATAATAAAATCTATAAAACTTATTTAAGGACTCACTAATTGTCTACTAAAAATTTGAAAGTGTTGGGCTTAATTAAAAATCATATAGGTGGTTTAATTAGTCAGCATTTTGGAAGGTGCATGAATGCAGGGTGGGACCCTAGTCTTTGATTTCAAATGTTAGCCAAATTGTAATTAAATTGCATGTTATTTCTTCCACACATTAGGTTGTATCACAGTAGATTCATATCCAAATTTAAGAGCAGTTGGCTTAGTAGATCACAAGTTAGAATTTTTCAAAGCCCAATAGGTCCATCCAGCTCTAGTAAAGACATTGCCAATACCTCCTACTCCTAAATCCACTCAGGCCCAAAGAATTTGATTTTCGACCTGAGTTTTTACTAGACTCAATCCCATGGTGTTGGCTAGCTATGCCCATTGACTCAGACCCATTTGGAGTCCTCAAACTCATGAACAACACGTAGTAAGATTGGTGTGTGGCTCAATAACATTGTTCGCAGCTCCTTAGCCCGACCGTAGTGGGATTTATTTACCATGATGTCCCATGGGACAGCACTTGGAGAACTTTCTACCCAACCCTTAGAGTGTCAAGGACAACTGATAAAAATTTAATCCCATTGGGACATCGTTTGGACTGTCCAAAAATTGATTGGTTAAGCCAGTTCGATTAAACCTACGTATTAGACTTTTCTAAGAGTACATGCAATCCTAAACCTGAATAAAAGTATCTAATGAGGTTATAATTTTCTATTAATTAAGTAATTAAGTGTCTTATGTGTTGCAGGCCTTGCCTAGATGTGAGTGCCGATGTAATCTGAGTCTAATTCAGGTTCCATCTTTGTGCTAGGTTATTCCGGATGTGCTCATCGACTTAGGATGCAGAGCTTCACCCATCCAAGTCACTAGGACTCTCCTTTGCTTCTCCTGTGCTTGACTCCTTGAGTGTCAAGTTTAGCCGTGTTTTAGACATAGGCTGGCATTGGTAGAATCTTGTCGGATCCCTCTGATGTTGGGTCATTTAGCCGTATTTCCCACAAATTTAATTAAACTTCAAAGTTGAGATCTGTTGATGGTTTTCAAAAGATATGATCCAGAAAGTTATTATACAAGCCCCTACTCAAGCATTCTAGGTGTATGTATTAGAATTTATGGTTTTACAATTATGAGAGAGTTGTATCGGGTATTATAAATTGTACTAGCACTCTATTGTGTAACACAACCCGTTATTGAAATTTGCGACCATAATTTAATCGTTCCTTTGCCACCTAAGCATCGCAGCTGGTGCTATATGAAGGTTGTGAGGGCATAAATTCTTTTTGATTATGAATTTTGTTGTACTTGCGCACCGTCTCTTTTAATAAGTTGTGTTGCTTACTGCCCGTGTGAGGCTTCAAAAGTTTTTTAAATTCCCATGGGTAGTAGAATACCCATTTTCCAATATTGTTTTACCGGTAATTATTTTAGAAAAATAATCAAATTTATTTTATTATTGATATTTTCTCGATTTATATGTAGGTGAGCTTCTTTGGCGTTGGTCGGCTTAGGCATATAGATAAGGAGGTTCAATGGTGGTGGCAGGGGACGTGTTATGCGCTTATGTGTATCGAACTATATTTTGATGGATGACTACATTGTTGGCATGAGCCCTAAACTCTTGATGAACCTTGTATGTTGGATTTGGTTTTTATAATATGTTGGTTCCGCGTGTGTTTACTTACTATTTTATTATTATTAATAATGACGAATGAATACATTTTGGGGCAAGGCTAACTATTGTGTGCAAGGTGTATAATCGTCATAGTCCTAGATCATGATGAGGGCAAACTCATGTATAAGAAACTTATTTAATTATAGCTATGTGTGTGTAGAGAAACATGGGTAGGAAGAACTTACAAGTCTTACTATGTGAAGAACCCATGTGAAGAATGGGTGTTATGGTGTGACGTCTTAACATCCGATGATGCCTCACTATTTAATTTTATTTACGGGGTATGTAAAAGAGGTAGCCACGACCTATTAATATATCGCACTCATCCTCATTAAGAAATCAAGATACCTAATCAATTATTTCAACTAATTATAAGAATTCGAGCATGTCACAACATTTAACCTGTTAACTATATTGAGGTATTGCCTTCGTGTAGCTCTAAGTGCTCATCGCATTCTTAAACCTACCCTCTTAGTCACAGGAAAGTTCTACCTTTGTTGTAGCTTGGAGTGCTGATATATATGCTTTAAGGGAAAGATTCATTATATGTAGTATGACTCTGCATGCATTCTAGGAAAGCCTAGTATGAGGTTTGTCTTAAGTTTATTGGAGGGTTGAAATCTGTTTCCATAAGGTCTGTACACGATAGCCCAATGAGTTGCTTTTCAATTTACATCAAGGTTATATAGTAGAATTGTAAGAATATAAGTTTAATAACAACAAAAGGGATAACTATATGACATGAAGACTATATGACAACTTAATATAATAATATGTTTTGTTTACATAAAAATGAACTTAATAAAATATAGAAAGTACACCATAAAATTTTGGAAGACTTAGTCCATAATGAAGGAATCTCCAGTAGGGAGCCTCACTCGTGAACCTCAATCTATCTATATCTAATATTTAATATCTAATATATAAAAGTAACAAGGTTTCTTAAAAGAGCTTTAACAAAGTTTCTCGCCGTAAGTTATCTATTATATGAACTTCTCAGCAGAGCTTTTAAGTTGCTTCTGGAGGAAAGTTTTTGAAATAGGCTTTCACAATGCTTTTCAAGAGCAGTTTCCAAAATATATTAATTTAATTATACATTAAAAATTATCTTATAATAAATTTCATTATGTGATCTATTATGGTATTTAATTCAATTAACTTATAAAAATACCAATAAATTCAATTCATTAAAGTACTAAGGAAAGATGTCTAATTAGAGTAAAATTATATTTCATATTTTTTAAACAATTAAAAATAAATAAAAACTCTATTTAAAATAAAGTATCAAAATTTTAATATAAATTCAATTTATTATCTTTAAAAAAATTATGTAGCTCATATATCACATTATTTTAATTATATAATTTTTTATATATATTCAAATTCTTATCTTTAAAAAAATTATGCAGCTCATATATCACATTATTTTAATTGTATAATGAATGTTATCTTATTAATAAGTCTTTATATGTAATATGTTGAATAGATGTTTCGCAAAAGTCAAATTATATTTAATATTTCTTTAATAACTAAAAATAAATTAAACTATAAGTTGAAAATAAAATATAAACTTTTGATATAAATTAAGATTATTATTTTAAAAAATATCTATAAAGCTTGTTCATTGCGTATTAATTTAATTGTACATTGAAAGTTATCTAATTTATAACTCTCTTTCTGAGATATATATTGGAAATGGAATTGAATTGTTATATTAAATGTTACAAAAATTATACTATAATAGTCCTCTAATTGGTGTAATCACCATAATTAAAGGAGTTTAACTAATTGTTATGGTGGCTTCCATTAACTATGGTGGCTTCAACCAATAAGGAGGCTAATACAACGGGTTTGTTGTAGCACTTGATACAACAATTACTTCAATCGGAAAGATATATAATTAAAGTCAAATTATATTTAATATTATTTTAAATAACTATTAATAAATGAAAATTTTAAGTTGAAAATAAAATATTAAATATTCAATATAAATTAAAATTATTATCTTTAAAAATGAATTTATAAAGTCGCGTATTATATATTAATTTAATTGTACATTGATGGTTATCTTCTTAATAAGTTTCTTTATCTAATTTGTTAAAGTATAGTGGTTATACATGCATAAAAACCGGTACACTTGTTAATCTATTACGAACGAAATTATAAGTAAGGAAAACTCTACATTTATATTTATAGAATCTGTATAGTCACGAGAGATTTATTGAAAGGTCAATGGTCCCAAGTGCAATGTATGATTTTATTTTTAACATTTTATCACCAACAATGAATAAAAATCATTTGGAAGGTTTAGACCCATGAGATAAAAGTACAGCTTTCTCAGAAATTAATGTACAATTCCTTTATATAATATTATTATTGTAATTTATATTTAAGTAATTCTTGTGCATATCATTTATCTATATTTGGTAAATTTTATTTCTTTATCGTGTTTGTAGTCCTAGGAGATTTATATAGAGGGTAATGGTTCTGAAATTAGATATATGATTTTTTTCTAGCATTCATCACTAAAAGTATAAAGATTATGCACAACAATTTAAAAGATTCATACTGATGAGATTAGAGATACAATTTTTTTCAAATTAAAGTACACTTTTTTATATAACATTAATAATTATAATTTATATTCAAATAATTGTTGTGTATAATGTTTATCTAGATTTGGTAAATTTTATTTTATGATATTAGTGTAAAAAATATTAAAAATTTTAAATAATAATTATGTGTTTTTAAATAATTATTGAAATTAAATAGAAATTTTAATTCAACCAATTAAAGATAACTAATAAGAGGCAAATTATATTAAATATTCTTTTAATTAAATAAAATTAAATGAAAACTCTAAATTAAAATAAAATATCAAATTTTCTATATAAATTACATTTATTTTCTTTAAAAAGATATTTATAAAGCCCACGCATCTCACGGTATTCGGACGAGTTTACATAGAAACCCGAGATATAAACAGAATTTGTGACTCTTCCATACTCATCTACGTTATTGGACTAACACTTTCTATCCTTCTAATTAATAACATTTTTGAACTTTTAGGTTAAAGAGTGTTACACGCAAGTATAAGACCGTCCTACAATTACATATGAGGATTTATTGCTCTAGAATAATCCAATCTAATAAGGCTGACTTTTAACGAATTTTATGTAGTGGGACTTGCTAAATTTTATGATCCAAATAGAAACTAGTGCTCACCTCGTAGCTCATGTATATAATGATCATCCTTTATGGGAATGCCATTAATATATATGGGTGCAAAATATGAGTAGATGGATACA
>JAURVB010003320.1:0-226619 GCA_033002965.1 Piper betle
TTTATATGGCTAGTTCAAATAGTTGTAGTAGTGTTTAATGACCTTGATGTTGATTGTGTTTATAATTTCCTTTGCATTGCAGCTTTTATTATGGCTCACATTATTCAAGTATGGGTATAGTACTGTATTATTTGCTTCGCTTGGAGCCATTTACGACTCTTCATCGTAATTTGCAGGTATCTGAAGTGTGAATACAATTTTGATAAGCCCAATTTCTTTATTTACTGTTAGCATCTATCAGTTGTTGATCTGCATCTTGCTTGTGTGAGTGAGACAAAAGCTGGTACTGGTCATTGTCTTATTTATGCATTATTGCATGGCATAGTTCACTTAAATGCATCATTACCTGGTCCAGTTCTCTCAAACTTTTTACTCAGACTTGTAATATGTACCATCAGGGCGGCAAATTTGACCATGCAGATAGGCTATTCCAAAGTATTGAGAGCACATATAGCAACTGTTTGTCTAACACGAGTGATGTCAAGGAGTTAATTCCTGAATTCTTTTACATGCCCGAGTTTTTAGTTAATTCCAACTTGTATCATTTGGGAGTGAAGCAAGATGGTGTGCCTCTAGGCGATGTTACACTTCCACCTTGGGCAAAGGTAATTACTAATGCGTGTCCCATTTGTTCTCGCCTTCCTTTCGGAATTTTTGACTGATGCAACTTATTCAAATTCTTTTATGATTACTCTTTCTGTTTTTTTATAATATAATCAGTGTGATGAGTGTATTTGTTAATAGTTTGTGTGGTTGGCATTCTGCCATTTGATGTGACTATGTATGTGTTGAAGCTAGTTTTCATAACCTCTACCTGTCCAGTTTTGCTCTGACTTGACGTTGCTTTGCATTTACTGTTTCAGAAAGATCTTTAAGCAGCCTCATTCTCGCTGCAGTGAAACTATCTAACAGTAGCTGACTTGAAACTAATAGCTAAGAATAGACTGAAAATATCATTTCTGAATCTTGATGTCATTTTTATTTTGTCTTCAATGGTGGGCATTACACTTGGCATTCATAATTTGGTATTCCCTGATGCAGGGATCTCCAGAAGAATTTGTTTGTAAAAATCGTGAAGCCCTTGAAAGTGAATATGTAAGCTCCAACCTCCATCACTGGATTGATTTAGTATTTGGGTATAAGCAACGTGGAAAACCTGCTGGGGAGGTAATAAATATACTTCTTTCCAGATTTTTTTGTAAATATACATTTATTTTTATTTGTTCATGTCAAAGTGTAATTTCAAGTCTTTCTTCGTACAGGCAGCAAATGTGTTTTACTACCTCACTTATGAAGGGTCTGTAGATCTAGATACCATGGATGACGAGTTGCAGCGATCAGCCATTGAGGATCAAATTGCAAATTTTGGCCAAACTCCAATCCAGATATTTCGTAAGAAGCATCCTAGACGGGGAACCCCAATTCCAATTGCACATCCTTTATACTTCGCTCCTGCCTCAATAACTTTAACCTCTATGATCTCTACAACTCATCCGTCAGCTCTACTTTTCATTGGGGTTTTTGATTCCAATGTTCTATTTGTCAACATGGAACTGGTCATGTCAGTCAAAGTGTGGGTCACCACACAGTTGCAATCAGGTGGAAATTTCACATTTTCTAGTTCACAGGTGTGTAATTTAATATTTTGTTTTATTTATTTATTTAAGTTATATAGTTGTATTCTATTATCATAGATAGAATAATATTGTATGACCATTTTCACAAGCTGGTTTTGTTAGCCTCCACAAATATGTACCTACCGCTTTGAATACCAACGACTATTGAATTTTATTTTTGAGATGCAGCTGAAAGAAGGGCACCCTATGCATGAAAAAAATGTTTGTGGCAAACAAAGGGAGACTAACACCAGGGTGTTATTTTTATATAACATATGGGCTCAAACTAATCTTGGATCTAAAATTGACATATGGTGATGTGAGGCATGGAAACAAATTTGGCATGTCAATCTTTAGTCTGATATTGCCATGCCATAATGAAGGGCACAAGTTAAGTTGTGCCCATAATTTGTCAAGTCAACTACGATTTTATAGGATGCCTTTCTATCCTTTCTGGTGTGAAACGTCATTTATATGCATAAGGAGTGCCTTATCTTGAAAAGTGAGCTTATTGGAGCCCTAGTGGCTAATACGAATGTTCTTTCCCTTGGAAGCTAAGTGTAGTTTAATGATACTTTATTGCCTCTTGTAGAGGTCTGCTGTCCATCTATTGGTTGCTGAATAACTTCTCTTAGTATTGCTTTATTTGTTTTTATTACTTTTTGGATGAGTTTCTCTTAATAATTTACTTGGACACTTTTTATTTTCCATCTGTAGATTCTTTTCTTCTTAAATTCGTCGTAAGTGGCACATGCATGTTATTATCAAGTTCATTGAATATTAAAATGTTGGCTGCATGTTTCCAACTTCCATCTGAAAATTTTATTTTTTAAGTGTTGAACATTTACTCTTTACAAGTTAAATCTTCATTTGAGAAAATATTGGCAGGAACCATTTTTGGTATTGGTCCTGATGTTCTGCCCTCTCGGAACATTAGTACTCCAATGGTTGAGAATATTCATCTTGGACGACAGAATTTTGCTATACTTCAAACATCATCTGAAAATTTCCTTTATTACCTGTGGAAATTGGGGAAACAGTTTCCACATAACTTCCTTAAATGATGGGAAAATTGTTCAAAGTGTCAGAAACCATAAGGATGTAGTTAGCTGTGTAGCAGGTAAATCTTCTTGTTTATATACTTTCTTTTTCCTTTTGATTCTCCACTGTTGTTTTTTCAGAATATTCGACAACCAAAATTTCTTCAAATCCTAATAAACCAAGTAATATTTTTTAACAAAATGTCTATCATATTTTGATTACTGCTTGCATTGGACTATTTAGATTCAAATTGTTAGCTGGTTGCAATGCATTTTCCCTTGTTCTACCTGTGATGTAGTTTTCTTTTTTTTTTCTTTCTTTTTTTGTTTTGTTTCTTATATGAGCTTTTTACTAAGAAAGGGAGAATTTTTTGACATTATCAAACTACAGAAAATCTGGTATAACTACTAGAAAAGGGAAATTTTTATTATAATGGCATATCTGCCCTCTCATTTAAATATTTTTTTAAAAAATAACCTAGTCACCTCTACTGGCGGTCGAGATCTTGTGGATCTGGCCTGGGGTGGCCAAATTCGACCACCCAAGGCCAAATCTGGCCCCTTTGACTAGATCCGGTCGCCTTTGGCCTGATCCAGCCGCTATCTCTTGCATGTGGCTAGCTTTTTAACTTTTTAAAAACTTTTTTTGCCAACCGCTCTAGGGCCTAGGGGGGACTAGATCTAGCCGCCCCGAGGCTTGCTGGCTCTGGCTCCCCAAGACCAAGAAAAAAAAATTAAAGTTTTTTTTAAATGGTTTTATTAGGTTGTGTTTATTTTAAATTTTTAAATGAGAATATTTGAGATAATTCATATTTTTTTCTCATTTTCTGGTAATTTGGCTTAATTTTTCAATTTCTTGGTAATATAAAAAATATTCTCCCTTTTTTTGGTAAAAAGCTATTCTTTTATTATCCCCCACTTCTTTGTTTGATTAAGTTGGAATTGTCAATTTACTACCTCCTCCACTTAAATGCTCTTTTCTTTCTTCGGGTAGATTACCATCTTTAATTATGCAATCTTTCCACCTTGTTTGTAATCGTCTAAGTGCAAACTATGAGCCTGAGTCATCTCTTCAAATATACTTACCAAAAGATATATTGATTTACCCCTACATATACCTGATCCTTCCCTTGTAGTTACTGGTTGTGTAACTGTCCTTTTCCATCTTAAGAATTTTTTCCTCCGCCTGCAAGTACATAGTCCATTCTAGCCCACATCTAAACAAATGTATGGAGAAATATTAATGGCAACTTATATTGTTACACTTAATCTTTCATTTCTAACATCTCAATTTTTTTTTACTGCATGATTGCTTGGTAGTGAAGTTATTTTTATTTGTTTTCGAAAAATTAATTGAAAGTTTTGTTGCAGTGTCATCTGATGGAAGTGTCCTGGCTACTGGAAGTTATGACACAACGGTCATGCTGTGGGATGTTTCTCCTGTTAGGACAATGGATAAAAAATTAAGAAACACACAGTCAGAGCTTCCTAGGAAGAATCATGTCATTGTGGGGAGTCCTTTTCATATACTTTGTGGCCATGATGACATAATCACGTGCCTGTTTGTTAGTGTAGAAATTGACATAGTTATTAGTGGTTCAAAAGATGGAACCTGCATTTTTCATACATTGCGTGAGGGCTGCTATGTTCGATCCATCCAACACCCTGCCAGGTGTCCCATGTCAAAATTGGTTGCTTCCCGGCATGGAAATGTAGTTATATATTCAGATGATGACTTAAGCCTGCACTTATATTCAATTAATGGTAAGTACATTGCAACTGCTGAATCCAATGGTCGTCTTAACTGTGTGGAATTGAGTGCTTGCGGTGAGTTCGTGGTGTGTGCTGGGGACCAAGGGCAAATAGTGGTGAGGTCTATGCACTTATTGGAGACTGTGATGAAATATGATGGAATTGGAAAAACTATTACTGCTTTAACTGTGACGCCAGAAGAATGTTTTTTGGCTGGGACTAGAGATGGAAGTCTCCTGGTTTACTCTATAGAAAATCCTCAGCTAAAAAGGGGCTCTGTTTCTCGCACTAAGTACAAGTCATCTGCAGTTGGATAGATCTCTTTGGAAGATAAATTTTCACATATTATATTCTTGCTTTTCAGGGGAATTGATTCTTCAAGGTACTTGCATCTGACTGTCTTGATGCCTTCTTCTTATGCCAATTTAGTTACTGTTGTAACTATGTTATAAACTTGATAGATATTAGTAGTAGCGTTGACCATTATGAATTGAGGTTTAATATGATTTATGATTTTGTGGAATGATGAATTGGAATCCATTTTGCTAGCCGTATTTTAGGAGGAAGTAATTAAGGTTGACTTGGTTTGTTTACACAAGCTGTCAGATCCATTATAGTACTTGGTTGTAATCGGACATGCAAATCCCTTCTCTATGGTAGTAATCAGAAAATATTTTTTCCCAGTTTTATTTTATTTTCATCCCCCTTCTCACCCTTTTAAACTTTCCCTATAACAACCTATTTTCGTGGCCATGTATTCCTATCCAGCTTTTAAAATATAATAATCGTATATGTTGACACATGTATTCTAATTATTGCATTTGATATAGTTCCGGTATTATTTGATTTGTTGTTCTAATAGTAATCATCTGTGACTGCATATTTAATACCATCAGTGCACTAATGTTATGCTTTAGACCTTTAATTTTTGGTTGCATGGGTATTCTTGACTATGAATTACCTGCTTTAGTTTCAGCCTATAATATGCTTTTCATAGATAAAAAATTTGGTGAAAGTAGTACATAAGTGGTTCTTTGTCGGCATGATTTTTAATTTTCTTTTGTATAGTGTTTCCTTCTTACTGCTTTTTTTTCTACAGCTGAAAATGGTTGTGATTGTCAACACATTTGACAGCAACCAGCAGTCGGCTGTGTCAAAGACACAAAAGCCTGTTCCTGCATTTTGTAAAGTTGACAGTGGTTTTCTGTAGCAAATTACCACGGATGTACAACAGTAATTTCAAATGTACAAAACTGCACCATTGCTTTCTGAGATACTGTGGGGATACAGCAGCTGTGAGTTTTTTTCATTTGGGCATTTTTCATTCTTTGGGCATTACGAGACACTTGGTCCGATGTTGACGGAAGATATTTGATGTGCTTATATTATGTGCACGAAATTCAGAAGATGGGCACATTGTAAAGTTTTTATTCTTCAGTGGATACACACGTTGGATGAATGTTTATATTAAACTACACATGTTAGTGTGACAGAAGAATACGAGATTCGGTCTCGTGAAAATCAAGAAAAAGCTGATGTAAATAAGGAAAACGTTACATTTGTAGTTTTGATTAAAGTGAAAGTAAACAAAGTTGAAGTTCGTAGCTTCGACTCTGTAGCTCTCAATGGGGACTTTACAATGTTTCACATTGCATCGCCTGTGCCTTCGTTATTCATTTACCTCATTTGTAAGTCAAAAGGTACACAGAAGCTCTCTCTCTTAATTTGATGAGAAGGAAGGTAAGGACTGAGGTTTCTGCTTTTTGTGATCAGTTTTTAATACAATTTTTGTGTGGGTAGAAGAATTTCACGGAGATGCAAGAATTTATTTCCAATTTTGTGACAGGAGCTGTTACTCTTGTCGAACTCTGTCTCGCACTGTTTTGATCGGTTTAAAATATTTAACTTCTATTTTTATATATTATATAACAAGAGCTTTGGAATATATATATATATATATATATATATATATATATTTACTATAATTAGTTGTTAACTGGCGGGCTCTGATATTTGTGTTTATTAATTTTTATTTGCATCTTTATCTGAAATAATTTAATTAATTAAAATTTTTTAAAAAATAATAATAAGGGAAATTTTTTTGATGTTACTGGGAAGAAAATTAGGTAAAATTATCAAGGAAAAATTATCATAATAGTGAAATTATCCTCCTTTTAAAAAAAATTAATTTTCTTTTGAAAAGGATACTAGTTGTCGCCCTAGCTGTCAAATCTTGCCAAGGGCGGATAGATGTGGCCGGCCCAAATCAGGCCGTGGGCAGACGGATTCAGGATTTGGCGTTGGGGCCCAAGACAATAATTTTTTTAATTTTTTTAATTTTGGTTTATTTTATTATAATTTTTTAAGGGGGGAGTATTTTAAATATTTTATATTTTCCCCATTTCTGTCAAATTATGCTTGATTTTCCTGCCACTAATAATACAAAAAAATTCCTTTTTTTGGTAAAAAAATAATACTAATAATAATAAATAATTATCATGTATTTTTCACCATTGATGGGAGATTAGTGGACGATTTATTGTTAATTAGATGGCTTAAATACATGCCTTTATCAATTTATATTGTTTGTCTTTATAAAATTTGTATTTTAATTAGTTAAAAAGATATTTACTTATTTATAATTAAATTAATAAAAAATATATAATTTTATATACATTAATTTAAAAAATCAATAAATAGTTTTTATTATGATAGTGAAAAAATATATAGAAAATTTAAGATTTACACAAAATTTTAGAAGATAATTTCATATTTGTAATTAAATTTCTAGCTCAGCTTATGCTATAAGTTAGATTAGACATCTTCATTTGAAAAATATAAATAATTAGACATAAATATTATATAGGAATCATTGTAGAATTTGTACGAGTCATCTAAAGTTCATGCATAATATATATATAAATAAAATATTAAAAAATACATCGTAATTCTAATTAAAAATATTTGATTCAAACTGGATTTTAATTATTTTTACATAATTTTAGTGTATCATTTTAAAAAACAATTATAACATAATATTAAAAATATTTATAGTTAAATCTTATTTTAGGTAATATAAAGAATTTTTTCTAGCCCTTACAAATGAACATATGTAATTGAATTTTAACGTGAATTAGATTGCATCAATGCTTATATTTAAAGTATATTAATTTTTTTAAAAAAATGTTCGATTTTTTTAAAAAAAATTGATCACATGCAGGCTTATAAACGTTACTTAAAAAATAGGTTTGGCAGAGTCTGATGTAAATCGAATTGAAATGTTATATTCATCTAATCTAATAAAAAAATACAAATATTATAAATATAAATATAAAAATATAAACTTAAATATCATATAAAAGTCTCCGTCGTAGATGGGATAAAAAAATATTTTCGAATATATTACACGCCTATCCAAATCTCAAACATTATCTATCCGAACCCGACCCTACATACGGCGAACACAAACCCCGGCACACATAATTTGAGCTGCGTCCATCTCCAACGCCGGTCGTCCCTACGGTCTGCGCCGGTGATCTCGACGGCGGCGATGGCGGCGCTGCTTGGCGAAGACGGGCGTGGGTTCGAGCTTGCGCGGCGGTTGGAGAGCTGTGGCGTGTGGAGGGCGTGGCTGGGGGAGGCGGCGTACTCCTCCTTTGCCCAGTTCCTGGCGTCCCCCTCGCTCTGGGACTCCTTCCTCGCCGCCGATGGTTCACAATCTCGGTCCCAGCTCCAGCTCCAGCTCAGAGCCCGCGCTCTTCTCTTCGACAAGGCCTCGGTGTCGCTCTTCCTCTCTTCTCCTCCCCCTTCCTCTCAAACGCCCGCCGCTCTCAACCCTAATTGTGCGCGCCCTTGCCCTTCCCTTCCCTCTTCTCTCTTTTTCTCGGATCTATTAATTTTTGTTTTTCCCTTTTTTCTCTGGAAATGAAATTGAAAAATTAACAAGATGTTGCAAACTGAAAAGTGCCGCTTAGCTTTTTTGGGGTTGAGTTTGTTTGATTAGAGTCTGGGAAGATGGGGCTGTTGTGTCTGATTACTTGAATTTTCGTTTATCAAATGCTGCTTTGTACTCGTGGTGACATTGTTCATTGTTGTTTATAATGGGGAAGAGGTATGGGGGATTATGATGCAGCATGCAGTTTTTCCTTAATTTTTTTGTGATGCTTTCTTCGCTAATTGCCTTGATCCCCTGGTTTCGTTTCCTTCGGTGCTTTGCTAACAAAGCTGTTTGTCTTCCAGATCTACAATTACATGGAGATGATGTATACTTCTCTCTGGAAGAGGATCCTCAGAGCGACATTGAGCTTGAAGTGGGTTCTAATCCACCTTCCTTGATAAATTCCAAGGTTTACTAAATATATTGTTGCACACCAATTACTTTTCTTCACGATCCTTTGTTGACATAAAATCCCGTACCATCTCCTGTCCGTTTTTCATTCCTACTTTATCTTTTTCCAGTTTGGTGGGATGCCATTTCTGTTAGGGCTTGCCGTATTTCCTCTAAAATTTGTCTGAACATTTAGTGCAACCTGGTTTTCAATAGTAGTGTATATTGCTTGGATAAGATATCTGTTGAAAAACAACTACTGTTAAGGTTGGAATCTAAGGCATGGCAAAGTGCTTCCTTCAATCCAAGATTAGCATCCTCTACACTAGAGCATTCTCTAGTAACTTGCATCCAAGATACAATAGGTTTTTCTCCTTAAAAGTGTGTATCAAGGAGAACCTTCGTACTCTTGTCACACCGCAGGATCAAAGCATAATTTCTTTTTGAAAGCAAGTTTTCTTCTAAAGAACTCAATAAAAATTGTAGGTTATAAGGTGGGAAGGAGACCCAAAAGGCAGGTAAAAACTGCCAATTTCCCAGGAAAGACAAGTTTATAGAGAAAAAGACAAAAAGAGATGACCCAAAGTGAGTGTCTGTGCCAAGCCCCGTGACACCAAAAACCCAGTGCTACAGCGCCATGAAAACACTGCAAAAACAAAAGGGACGAGGGCTGTGGGGCTCATAACCAAAAATATGAGTGTCGCGGTGCTCAGAGATTTTAAAACACAATATTTCAACAATATTGTGCATGCAAGAAGATATTTAATGGACTAAGGGCTTAAGTTCAGCTTATTAGTCTTTATTTTGAGGTCACATCTTGCAGGATGTTTTTTTTTTTAAATTTACCACCTTTTTCAGGTGATCATTAATCTAGTGACTTCTTTTTATAATCATTTATCTTGTGACTTCATGTAATAATCATTTATCTTGCGACTTGTTGGAATATGCATTTCTTTGCTTTTCATAGCTGAGCAACCAGTTTTCTAGCACTTGCACATTATTATTGTACATGCCCCCTCATCAAACCCTTTTACAGATTCCTTGGCATAGTGTGTTTTGAAAACTGATTTTACTTATGGAGTAAGATATGCATGTTCTAATCAAATTATTTTATGCAATCTTCAGGGGCAATCTAGAATGCCATATGGCCCTTCAGGGGGTTCAAGTATTGGATCAAAAGCAAAGGATGAAGTAGGTAAATCATGGTATAGCCATCGTTCATTGGAGTATAGAATGAGAAGACAACCTAGAATTCATCATGGAGAGGGAGAACCTATGAAGAGAACTTCTGAGGGCATGGCTGATTATCTCACTCAGCTGAAGAGGCTGAAGAAAAGGCAGTTGCCATTTAAGGAAGACCAGGTATCTGGTCTTTTGGGCTCCACCTGGGACAGTAACTCTCATACCAACCAATCAGATTTAGCCCAAATGACAGGTTCAGTAGTTGAGAAGGGTTGGTTTCTCCCTGAGGTTTTATTCCCTTTTAACTGTGTGCCTGAAAATGCAATTGCGGCTGTAAATAGAGATAAAGACATCCCCAAAACGGAAATATGTGGTATTCTTGATACTTTGCCACCTATCGGTAGTAGAAGTGCTGCAATGTATGAAAGGTTTGGTATAAAGCCAGATGATCTACGAATAGGATCTAGGAGGAATAAACACTTAGGAAATATTCCTGGTGTGAAAAGAAGCTGTCTAAGTGAGGAACAAGCAGGTGCATATGAGTCAAAAACTTGTAGCTCGCATTCTGTCAAATGTTGGAGCAGAAGGAGCAACTGAAGGTTCCTTAGAAGTTCTTTCTCAGTTTCTTAGCTGCCACATTGGTAAACTAGGGAAAACCCTGAAAGTGCTCAGTGATAATTATAGAAAGCAATATTCTGCTGTAGAGCTTCTGAAGATGTTTTTAGACACAATTGGATATAGGTATGTTTGCAATCTCCTTCAAGTAATTTTTGAAACTAATTTCTTGTCTTGTATGATGAAATCATTTGATGAACTTAATAATTGGTGCTGTGTTTTGTGAACGTTAATAGAACTTGGTACTACAGCTTTATTTCTACTTTTCTTTCATTTCGAACGAGAATAAAACCACATAACTTTTTTGAGATGTTTAAGAGGAAAAGCACATTGTAATGTATTGAAGATTGTCGTGTACTTGTACTGTTCACCTGTATTCTTTCTTAGATGGGAAGTTTTTCAAAATGTGGTAGGAATTGCTAATATATAAATGCAAAATGTGATGATTGAATTTCAGCGACATTTTTAACTTAAATCATCTAGATTTTGGGCTTGTGTCCGTTATTCATGTCAAATGCTATTCATTTCTAATTGCTACTTTGAAAATTTTTTTGATGATTTATGAGTGTACAATTAGGAGGTTTTGAACTGCTTTTAGTGGATACATGCTTCTTTATGGCTCATGGAAAGTATGTGCGAAATGCCACAATTTGCAAGACTGTTATTATAAAAAATGATAGCTTCTGGATTGTTTGACACCTATCTTACTAAATATATTACCAACTTATGAGTGCAGCCTTTCAATATTGCTTTTGGAAGATTTAGAAATTTATTATTAGATTAATTGTTTGCAGCCGTTACAATCTCTGGAAGATTTTCACTTGATCCTGTCAACTAACATAAATTTTCATTTTACACCTTGTAGTAACATAGGGACTCTCGCAGATTATGTTAAGCATGGTGCTAAAGGTATTTCACAATCACA
This sequence comes from Piper betle, assembly GCA_033002965.1. Lineage (NCBI taxonomy): Eukaryota > Viridiplantae > Streptophyta > Magnoliopsida > Piperales > Piperaceae > Piper > Piper betle. The sequence continues at coordinate 11,458 of JAURVB010003320.1, forward strand.
GAACAAAGTACAGGGGACTCCTCAACCTTCAAATCCATTGATCCAAGCTCATCAGGTAGAGTACGCTTAATTATTTTACTGTAGATTATTTCACATGCTATTGTAGACTTAATCATAAAGTGCTACTCAGAATGCGGAGCTTATTTATGAGTGTTTATTACTAGTGTAATCCATCCTGGTGTCAAATCCTCTCCTTGATCTTGCATTAACACTTCTGTAACTGATCACTTTGCACTTGAACTTTCAGATGCCAAGACAGGTGCATCCACACATGCAAATGCTTCAGACTCAGAATTTGGCCTTCCAACAACATCATTTGCTGAGAAAGCACCTACAATCTCCTCCCAGCCCAGTGATTATGACCTCCGAGAAGAACCGACCAATGGTGGAAGTCAAGACGGAAAGCCCCATGGAGCTCCCTATGGACAGTGCTACTATTGCATCAGTCAGTAGGCAACTTCAGTTTAGACAGATGACAAGTGCAAACCACCAGTCTCAGTTTGCTCACCAGATGGTTGCTTCAAATCACCAGTCTCATCCTGCGCACCAGTTGGCTATGGCGAGCAACTATTCTCAAACTGGGCAGCAGCTTAAATCGATGCCTTCTGTTCAAGTTTCTCACATGCAACCACAGTAAGTTCTGTCCATTCTTAAGGAAAATGTTCCAGTAGATTTAAAAATTTCTCTTGTACCAAGATTCTTGAGCAAACTAGTCTATGCTTTCATTAATGCTATCTTCTACAATTTGAGTGCAAATGAAGTATAGAATATGGTGCATGGCAGGTTGTGACTTGTGAGGAACCATCTTTGCTGCTGTGTGTTTTTGGTACATCTGGATTCAGATTTTTAAATGCCTTTGATACACTGATAATCATGTTTTTTTATTACCTGCATTCATTACTTCTTTTCCATTTTTCGCCTGATTTGTTTAAGTTTTCCATGCACGTACGTGCTACTAATTACTACCAGACCAACGGACGGTACTGGAATCGAATGGTTTAAGCTTTCCAAACTTCCACTAATTATCTCATGTTTCAGGGGTATGGCTAGCACAAGGTCACAGCCAGTGAAGGTGGAAGGCTTTCAGGAGCTGATGGGTGGCGATGCAAAATCAAAGCATGATGCAGAAGAGCAGAAGTTAACTTCCCCCTCCAAATAGATAGGAGCTGATGATTTTTGGTCAATTTTGTTGGGAATGATAATGACCTTAATTTACCATTTTCACCTGTACATACATAGCGTTGACCACCATAGTTCAAGATCTCATCTGTAAATTGCATAGCGCATACAATTGGTGTTTAATGTATGGTAAGTTGGTAACTGAGAAACGCCGAAATGTTTTATAAAAACAGCAACGCCTGCTGCGGCCTGACATGTTAAAGCTTTTATTTGACTCGTAAATTCATTGTCTGCACGCCTTATGACTCATAATTTTAAATACTAAATCGTTCTACTCGGTTGTATAACGTCTTTAAATTTAAGTACGGTCTAAGTTATATTATTTTAATTGGTATTTATTTTTATAATATAATTTTTTAATAAAATCCAATTTTTTTAAATTTTCAGTATTTTAATCTGTATTTGATAAAATATTAATGATAAAAAATACTTCTAATATTTAATAAAATATTTTATTTATAATTTTAAAATATGGTTTGATTGGGTTGAATTATATATACCCTCATGGCACCTAAAATTTTAATATAATCACGGGTACGTTATTTAAAAGTATGCTTTATGGGAGTTGGGATTATTGAGTTATATATCAAAGGGGCGAACAAGTAGGCTTCTAGATAATGATATTCACCTTTAAATCAATAAAAATTGTTTGAATCAATAAAAAATTTTGATAGAAAATCTATTAAATTTTAACGGGTTAAAGCCAAAACATTTTTCGTTGACCCAAAACAAATTGAATCGATAGTTTGGAACTAAATTTAATAAATTATATTTTGAAAATATTATTTTAATATATTTATTTTCTTCGGATTGACACTTTACAACAAGTAAATCAATGCATTATAGTGCATTGGTAAATGAAATAATCAATGAATTATTTTGTAAGTCTTAGATAAACACGAAGAATTAATGAACTTTACCTCGCATAAGGAAATGAGACCTTTTAATTAATTGATTAAAGAAAGATTCATAGATACAAAGATAATATGCCATTTAATTTTGGAAAAATACTGTGGAGTCTCATACAAAGATAATATGCCATTTAATTTTGGAAAAATATTGTGGAGTCTCCCAAAGGTCTCATTTCCTTATAAAATTCACAACACGTTAATAAAAAGAGAATTTTGGCCATAAAATTTACATTTATAAAAATTATTATTTGGCAGCATTTTAGGAACCTCAAACAGTTGTTAAATATTTCACAAGCATCCAGACTATCAAGTGCGACATTACGAAAATCAATACAAATACATATTATACAAACAATTGATATTCACTCAAATACCATGAAACAAGATCTTATCAAACATCTATTAATCCATCTGCAAAATTAACACCGATGATGATTGGAGCAAGTTCCATTGTTTGTTCGACATCCTGCCGAGAGTTGTTGACTGTTGTGGTGGTTCAAATGAGCTTCATTGTATCAACCTTGTAAAAATAGACAACAAAGATAAACTTCAAAATATCTTCATTTGGAAAATGACAATATACTCCTCTATGGAGACTTGTTTCACGCTGTTCTGAAAATTACAACAGCCTTTTCTGTACTCTGTTTCCAATGGAGAATTCAAATCAATTACCATCATACAACAATTAATAATAATAGAAACAACAAAATCCGAGTGAAACTACTATCAATGCCAGCTGATAAGTGCAAAAAATTCTAATGTTTAAACACTAAGTGCTGGTGGTAACACTCAACAGCTTCTTCCTTTACTAAGGTTCATCAATGCCTTCGTAAATAATTGGCTTCACTTCTTCAAACTGCATTATCATCTTGTATGTAAAGCTATTTAATTACACAGTTCTTCATCAACCCTTAGAAAATACAAATACCTTTCACAAGTAATAAACAAAATACCTTTCACAAGTAATAAACAATTTGATACAAGTTGAAAAAAATTCACAAGTAATAAACTTGGAAATACTAATCCACAAAAGAACAAGCCTTAAAAATTCATATATGTACATTAAAAAACATGTCAAGCTGAACATCATGTGTAATCAGCCTCACACATTACATCAATTTTTTAAATAACCTTGGAACCTAAAACATAGCCTTGAAAAATACAAAAGCAGACACCATAACATAAGAAGATGAGCATCGCTCAAGTGAAAAGCTTGCCTTTTTATTCTAAGAAATAGCTTGATTTTCTTATATATACCTCTGAAATTAGATTTCACAATCATAATATCAAGATTTAGTGTCACTTAATAAAGAATAAGAACGGATGGGATAAAACTTAGTTTGGGGCAGGATCACATCATACCTAGTCCTCAAACGATAGCAATGGGCGATGACATTGACGGCTGTGCGTCCTCGAAAGCGGTGCGGCGGAGCCAGCAGTGTGGCAGCGAAGGCGGTGTGTACGGGCAGAGGTGGCAGTGGAAGGAGAAGAGGCGAAGTGTTTCTTCATTTTCTCGCATTTCCTTTCCTTTCCTTGCTCTTTCTGTGGGCCCACTTAAATGGAATTTCATTTTCCTCCCCGAATACTTTCCATCTATCCAAACAAAAAACACTTGCAAAAAGTGTAATTTTCCATTTCTTTCCTTCACAATTCATCCATGAAAACAAACAGACCATAACAGTTTTTATCAGTTTTAAGCATTTGGTCTGATTACTTTCTTTCTTCTTCTTTTTATCCGTTGTTCCAAAGTAAACTGTTTTCATATAACATTAAGCAAGTTGGAAAACCTGGTCTCCATTACAATGTGTGAAAACTTAAAATAAACATATCTAATGGGAGCAATACAACACAAACCAAAATCTCACAAAATAAATAAATAAATAAACAAATATATATATGGTAAAGTTTTCCTTAGCCCAGGCATGAACATGTTCTTACCCCAAACTTCCCACATTTGATGAAAACAAAAAAACAATATCCTCCACCCTCTCTTTTGCCGGCAGCCAGATTCTGGCCACGGCCGGCCAGGCCTAGCCGCTGTTGACATTGGAGGAGCGATGAGCCTAGCCTCGGTGGGTTGCATGACGGGTGACAGTGCTCTGCGGTGGGGTTGGGCTACGCCATGGCAGCTACGGTCGTTAAGGGCCGTGAGGGCATGGCACCGCAATGGGCCGTCATGAAGCGCATCAGATCGACTACGCGATAAGCTTAGCCATAGTGAGCCACGCGAGGGACAGCTGTGCATGGGGTGTTGGTGTACGGTAGAAGCAGCTAGGCTGCGTCAGGATTGGCGACAGGGTGTCGGCACATTAGGGTTGAGGATAGTGGGTGAGGGCATCAGCTAGATCTGGCTGGACGAGGCTGGCGACGGCCAGCTCTGGCAGGGGCATAATTTTCTTTTTTCAAGGCACAACCAAATTTGGCAGCTGCTGGTTAGGTTCATCCGCCGCTAGCTAGACCTGGCCATCCCTCGGCCAGATTTGGTCAGGGGATGGCCAGGTCTTGCCTGTGGCGGCCAGACCTGGCTAGCGGCTACCAGATTTGGTCATGCCTTGAAAAAAATTTTTCTGCCCTACCGAAGCTGGCCGCCACCGGCCAAGTTCAGCCAGGTCTAGCCGATGCCCTCACCCACTGCCCTCGACCCCGATGTGCGGCGGCCGCTGGCTAGACTTGGCCATCCCTCGACCAGATATGGTCAGGGGATGACCAAGTCTTGCCCGCGGTGGCCAGACTTGGATGGCGGTAGCTAGATCTGGCCTTGCTACCCATAAGGTCGCACGGAGTGAGCCGCGCGATGGACAAGCCGTCCTTGTAATCAGGCGGTCGTGGTGGCAGGAAGAGGCGGCGAGAGAGGGCATTTGGAGTGGGCGATGGGGTCGAGGGGGAGCAGGGGCATCTGTGGCAGGGCAGCAACTAGATCTGGTTAATTTTTTTAAAAGAATAAATTTGGGTCGTCCTTATAATCGGATGACCCAGATCAAGCTTTGGGGAAAAAAAATTTTCTACCTCAGGCGCGCCTAATTGCTCCTCATATATATATATATATATATTGGGAGAGAGAGAGAGAGAGAGAGTTATTTTCTTATGTGTTGCCTGTTTTGCGGTGCATACCTTTGTTTTGTGGTGCATACCTTTGACCGCCGCTGGATTTAATCCAGTGGCAATCAATAGCCCTGCCCTGCCCCCCTCAAAGTCAATATTATAAAATATATCCCTAAAAATATGAAAAAATTACAATAAGATATCTTAAAACAAAATAATTGAATTCTAACTCGAATAACATGTTAGGTTTAGGTTTTACTACAGTTTTATAATAAAAACTTGACTCGCTCTTGATTCGTGTGAATATTACGAAATATACCCAAAAAATATTTAAAAAATTACAATAAAATACCTTAAAACAAGATAATTGAGTTCTAACTCGAGTAGCATGTTACGTTTAGGTTTTACTATAACTTTGTAATAACAACTTGACTCATTTCTGACTCGAGTCAATATTACAAAATATATTCTAAAAAATATGAAAAATTTACAGTAAAATATCTTAAAACAAAATAATTGAGTTCTCTATGAACACAACCATGATAAATCATATATATGTCACTTTGAACACAACCATGATAAGTCATACCTCTTTTTTATTTTTTTACATAATTATAACATTTCAAATTTTTATTAAATATTGACTAAGTAGGATCTTTATGGATTCAAACCACCATCTCTCAAACATTTCTTGAGTGTTTTGCCAATTTTGAGCTAAAAATCCATGATAATTAAATTCATTGAAAAATATAACCCGGTGGTCTAACAACAAGCTTTGGAAAGATGATGCTTATTATATGCCATCAAGCAAATGCAATCACACAAATACTACATTTTTCAATTCCTGGACACATCATGCCTGGTATATAAAAAATACAAAATAAAACACAACATTTTCTTTCAAGCCAGCTGGAAAATTAGAACGGTACTAAAAAGAACCCAAAATTCTAGATATTTACTGTTGATCTCCCTTAGTTATTGAGAATCAAGTTTCAAGTCTCTTTTCTTCTCAGGTTGTGAAAGCAGCTCGAGGGCAGATTCCACCATTCTCATATGTTTTCTTGCTAGTTTTATACATCATATGCCAAAAAGAAAGCAATTTGAATAGCAAGGGACACACAAGCCACTGCCTTCCAATGCCAAGGGCTGTCTGAATGAGTTTAATTGAATCTGCAAGAATTAGGAACTTGTTTCTCCTCATATCTGTCAAGATGTTAACATCAAATTATAGACATTTTCAACTTTTACTGGGTAGGAGAATCTTGGTCTTATGTCAGAACAGGAAGCTAGAGCTTCAAGCTTTCTCAATGTCAACTAGAATAGACCAATTGTTGCAGGCCTTTTGAGAGGTAGGTTTGATCCACCGACAGTTTTCTAATGATTGAAAAAAATGAAGCATCCACTCCCAAAGCCATGACTAGTGAAGACAAGTGGTTGATGATTTTGTTGAATGTGAACAACCTCATTCACACACCACACCATCTCAATTTCATCGTCAATCACTCAAAGAAAGATCACCATGACATTGTGAAGCACACAGATGTAGGAGAAACTCATTTAGTATCTACAACTTTTTACTACACATGCCAGCATTAGGAGCAAAAACAAAATGCTGAAAAGTGTCCTAAACATGGATAAGAAAATGAAAAGTAGAAGTAAGGATCAAAGCTGGTCACTAAAGCAAAAAGCACATCTAGACAAACGCAAGAGACAAAGTTGGTCACTAAAGCAAAGCTACAAACAATGCATGATAATGATGCCTACTAAAGTAATTTATCCAAAAAACATAATAAGTACAAATGTTAAATTTGGCATCAATTATCCAGAAACAGTGCATGATGAAAAAGTGGCCGTTCCACTCTATGCAGGTGTTGATATTAACTAAGCAAATTTCTACAGCAGGGAATCAACATAACAAGGAAAAAACATGGACTTTGGTATATATAAGATAAATTCATAATCTTATGAAATATTATACCAAACTATGTAAATGGCAATGAAACAAAATAAAACAGCAAATTTCTTCACCAAAGATTCAACAACAGATCAATAGAAACAACAACAAAAAATAAATAAATTTCATGTAATGTGATGTCTATTGGGTAAAAATCACATTGCCACCCCCCAACCTATCCCATGAAAGCAAAAAATGATATATCTCATGTTCGTCCAAATTTTTCACCGCACCCCTCGGCTCAATCATGATGGTTAACCCAGCCAGTCGTGGTTGAACCCGTGGTTATGCCTAATTTAATAGAAATAAGATACGTGAGATTTATTCGGAAGGAGGGAAAGGGGTGGAAGCCGGAACACCAAGCACCAAGGGGTGGAAGCCGGAACACCAAGCACCAAGGGGTGCATGTGTTGGCGTGCAGCACTTCAGCCGGGTGTCTATATAAGGAGATGTTATCCTTGTGTAGAGGGGGAGAAAAACAAAATCAGATCAAAAGTGATCAAGTGTGGGTGAGTGCCTCCCTGCGTGGAGATGTGAGGTAGTGTCGGGTAAGGGGGATTGCCGGTGTGTGGCTGCAACCAGCCTTGGTCGGGGCCAAGTGCTGGGCACACCCGGTAAGCTGTCGGTGCAGCGTTGTCCACCTGTGACCGAACCATCCAGTTCTATTCCAGCAGCCTCGAGCCTGCGTGCCGAGTGCTGGGGAAGTCCTGTCGAGTGTGTGTGTCGAAATGGCCATCCCACCGAGTGCATAAGAATTGTCTAAGTGTTATTGGATACTTGTGACTCTTTAGTCTCATCCCGCTGTCTCTTTGCGCGGCAAGGGCGCCTCGGTCCCACCGAACCCTTCCAACCCGACGCGGGAACACTCTAACCCGCACCAGCGGACGAACCCGCGCCCGAACATAAATTGGCGACTCCACTGGGGACCGTCAAGAGGTAGCAGTGCAGCTTGAAGAGATAGTGTGGATAAAAGAAAATGGCCCCCGAGACAAGGCATATGGCTAGACAAAGAGGTGCTAGTGAAGGAGAACCTTCTAACGCACCCACAAACCAACCTGAAGTGCAAATACCATCCATCACCAGCATGGGCGAGCCAGTCGCCTTGCAAAATGAAGACCCGAACTCGAACGAACAACTTCGAGAACGGGTTAGACAACTTGAATCGGCACTTGACAATGCACTCGCCTTAAATAGGCGAGCATCCGTCGCAATGGGAAGTGCATCGAGAAGAGAAGATGCCGACCTAGCAAACCGGCGAAGTCCAGACGAAGTGGACCAGCCTGCTAACCCACCGATGACAAGTAGTTTTACGGCACTATTGGAAAGGCCTTTGGCAACCGCTCCAACAAGTGTGGATTTGTCAAATACCCCTCAGGTAGATAATATGTTTTCCAATGTCTCGGGATTTATGTCTCAAGCCTCACCCTTGATAATTTCGTCGTCCGAACCAAGTTGGACGCAACACTACCCAATTATACCCCCAAGTAGGACTGAAATTAGTCCACTACCACAGTCATCATGGTTCCCACAACCACCCCACTACCCACCACCATACCCGTACCCATGGTATAGCCCTGCTATCCCTCAATCATCAGTTTCTATGGCATTTCCACCGCCAATCACCACTGCGGTGTCCGCCTCAACGGCGACGCCCTTGATGTCAATGTTTCAGCCAACAATTCCAGCCACAGTAGCTCCGCTACCAGTTAATTATCCTCCACAAGTCTATCCTGCAACAGTTCCTGTAGCACCAGTCGCACCAGTTGTGCCGATTCAGGATTCTCGATTTGATGAGTTAAAAGCCGCGATGGATGCACAAGCCGCATTAATCGCCGCATTGATAGCTCAAAAGGACAAAGAACCTAGTAAAGTTGTAAAGCGTCTTCGTCCTTTAGCCGATGAAGTTTACACGGAAATTTTGCCGGAAAAATACAAGCGCCCAACTTTTACGAAGTTCGATGGAGACGGCAATCCGGGAGATCATGTCACAATTTTTGAAATTGAGTGTGGAACAATTGTGGCAAATGAAAAATTAAAGTTACAACAATTCCCGGCATCACTTAGCGGTAATGCCTTGAGATGGTTCAATAACCGCCCCTCTGGATCAATCAATTCATGGGATGAATTTGTTGAGCAGTTTACAGAACACTTTCAATCCATGGAAATTCCAGTGACAATAGAACACTTAAGACAGTGTCGAAGGGAATCGGGTGAAGAATTTGCTACATATGTGAAAAGATTTAGAAGTCTGTCATCTCAGATGAAAGAGACCCCTGACATTAAGGAGCTTGTGAAGATTTGTGCAATGAACGCCGGATCAGCTGCATGGTTCTTAAGTGGTGCACAATGCAACACTTTTGAACAATTGTTTGAAAGGATGTTGATTTTTGAAGAACTTGGAAGGGTTTCTGCTTCTCTGAAAAATGCTAAGGCATCAACCAATGCTGTCACTGAACTTGGAGAATCAAAGTCGGGAAAAACAATTGGAAGGGCCAAGGAATAACAATGAAGGGCAAAAGGTTGTGCCTCAACAACAGCGTGAATGGAGAAATATAGAAGATTACACCTTCAACACTAGTGATACTGAGAGATGGTTCGACGTGTTGAAGAGCAAAGGAAAGATCACTCCATGGATACCGAAGAATCCACCTAAACCGGAAGATGAAAAGAAGGAAAATTTTTGTCGATTTCATCAAATGCTTGGCCATCCAACGGTGATATGTCGAGATGTGATGGAAAAGATCCAAGAGTTGCTGGACAAAGGAGATATAAAGTATAAAGCTGCTAATGCTAATGTGATGACAGTAAGCCACTTATCCTTACCAATGAAGTCTCATAAAGGAAAAGAGAAACAAGGAGAGGAAATGGATGTCCCGATGGCTAATGTTGAAGACACAAAGGTGTCGCCTGCTTCCACTATAGAAGATAAAGGATGTTCTACACCTCTATCAATCCAAAAGTTTGAAGTCCAAGCTAATCAAGGAAAAAGACTTTTCGAAAAAGATGAGCTTGATAAAGAAAAGATGGAAGATCAGCTTGCTGTCAGAACAACTTCAACACAAAAGGAAGTCAAGTCAAAGATCTCAAAAACAAGACTTCGCTTGATGTGCAGCTTTGGCGGAAAGATAGTAATCCAGGGAAGGAAGCAACACTACTTTGGAGGAGACACACGACTGGTTGTACTGGAGCATGATTGTTCTTATTCAAGTCTTGTCGCCCAAATCAGGGGTACATGTTCTACCAGCATCCCTTTGGTGATTAAGTGTCAGCTACCCGGTGAAAGCTTCAATTACCTTATCACAATCGCCAATGATGAAGACTTGGTAAATATAATCAAAGAACAAGAGGAGTTCAACACAAGTCATGAATCAACATCTCGTCTCCACTTCTTCGTGTCACCAAAGATGTCAAGATCGCAATCCAACCAGACATGGGACAAGAAGTTGGGGGCTTCAATCAAAATCACTGCTGCTAGAAGGTTTAAAAGAGAAGCAGCCAACAACTCAACAAATAGTAGGAGGCATCATAAAAGATCAAGGTCACCTCCATACTATGGGCAGAAGAAGTTTGATGCCCTAAGGAAAAATCCACAAAAAGAAATTTGGATTTGGAGGCCACGAGTGTCGAGTGAGAGAGTCACTCCTCAAGATCAAAATGATGGTCAATGGCCACACTATAACCCACGAGGAGTCACCTTAGGCTAAATTATGAAAAAAAGAATGAAAAAAGAATGAAAAATGAATAAAAATGTTTTGCCGATTCTTCTTTCTCAGATTGCGAAAAATCGGCAAGGGGGCTGATGTTCGTCCAAATTTTTCACCGCACCCCTCGGCTCAATCATGATGGTTAACCCAGCCAGTCGTGGTTGAACCCGTGGTTATGCCTAATTTAATAGAAATAAGATACGTGAGATTTATTCGGAAGGAGGGAAAGGGGTGGAAGCCGGAACACCAAGCACCAAGGGGTGGAAGCCGGAACACCAAGCACCAAGGGGTGCATGTGTTGGCGTGCAGCACTTCAGCCGGGTGTCTATATAAGGAGATGTTATCCTTGTGTAGAGGGGGAGAAAAACAAAATCAGATCAAAAGTGATCAAGTGTGGGTGAGTGCCTCCCTGCGTGGAGATGTGAGGTAGTGTCGGGTAAGGGGATTGCCGGTGTGTGGCTGCAACCAGCCTTGGTCGGGGCCAAGTGCTGGGCACACCCGGTAAGCTGTCGGTGCAGCGTTGTCCACCTGTGACCGAACCATCCAGTTCTATTCCAGCAGCCTCGAGCCTGCGTGCCGAGTGCTGGGGAAGTCCTGTCGAGTGTGTGTGTCGAAATGGCCATCCCACCGAGTGCATAAGAATTGTCTAAGTGTTATTGGATACTTGTGACTCTTTAGTCTCATCCCGCTGTCTCTTTGCGCGGCAAGGGCGCCTCGGTCCCACCGAACCCTTCCAACCCGACGCGGGAACACTCTAACCCGCACCAGCGGACGAACCCGCGCCCGAACATCTCATGAAGAAGCCAAATCGTAAAAACAGTGCCACCCCCCAACCTATGTAAATGATGATGAATAGAAGAAAGGCAAATTTCTACACCACAGACTACAGAATCAACATAACAAGTAAGAAACAGAAAACAATAATCCCCTTGCGTGTCCTGTCCCCTTTTCCGGGAAAATTGTTGTCATCAGATTATCCATCTATGCGCATGTGAGTGGAAGAAGCTGCTGGCTTTTATTCATATGAATCAAATATTGCAGGATTTGATAGCAACTATAGGCTTGATCTGATCATTAAAGTGGAAATTAAACAAAAGATCCAAAACAATTGTGTACTTGACTCATCATTGTGAACATCTATAGCAAAGAGTAACACGAAAGTAAAAGATGGTATATCCTATCAAGACATCAAATCGTGAACACACTCCCACCATCAACCAACCTTTCAACCTATATATGTAAATGATAATGAAAAAATAAAAATAAAATTTCAACACGACAGTGTACATGATCAACATAGCAAAGTAAGGGAGAAGGGGAAAGAAATCCATTCGATCACCTGTCTACCGGCCAAAACCCAGCCGGCGGCCACGGCGTCCGCGATTCGGCAGGTGCACTTCATCACGAGCGCGGGGAGGTCCGGGGTGTTGTTCCTCCACGTATCCTCCGTAAAGCCCGCTACAAGTCCGCCACAAAAGCCGTCTGCGCACTCCACTCCTCCACCGCGTTGTCGGCCAGCCACAGCTCGATGATCAGCTCCAGCAGGTGAGGGGGGGCGGGGGAGGGGAATGGCTCAGGGCGAGGGACGCGGCGGGGCTGGGGGACGAGGGCCGCGCCGGTGGGGGCCGAAGGCCGCGGGGTTGATAGTTCGAACATCCAGCCGCGGGGTTTTTATTTTTGAAAGCGGGGAGAATGTCCCCCCATTGGATAAAATCAAACGGCAGGACGCAGCCTATATATATATATATATATATATATATATATATATATATATATATATATATATATAGGGCAGCGCTACAGTGCGCTGCCCTATTTTGGCAACGTATTGGCGCTGCCTATTGTGGACCGTTGGATCTAATCCAACGGTCCACAATCAACCCACCCCATCCCTCCCCCCCCCACACCCACTTTCACCCTCCCCCCCCCCCCCCGCGGGTGGCCGGCGGCGAGGTCGCCGGCGGTGGGGTGGCGCGGCGAGAGAGAGCGGGGGAGAACAGGGGAGGGTAAAAACGTAATAAAAATTTTACTCGGTCCCGACTCGAGTTAATATTACGAAATAAATTTAAAAAATAAATTTTTTTTAATAAATACTTTATTTGATCTCGCACGAGATCGAGCTAATATTACGAAATAAATAAAAAAAATAAAATTTTTTTATAATAAATACTTGATTCGATCTCGCACAAGATCGAGTCAATATTACGAAATAAATAAAAAAATAAAATATTTTTATAATAAATATTTGATTCGATCTCGCACGAGATCGATTCAATATTACGAAATAAATTTAAAAAATAAAATAATTTTGCAATAAAAACTTTATTCGGTCCCACACGAAACCGGCGCCGCACATTTCCCAGCAGGCCCATCCAGCCCCGAGGCGGCGACATTGTTGGCCAACGCGCTGCTGGCGGCAAGGTCGCCGGCAGGGGGTGGCACGAACTCGAGTTAATATTATAAAATAAATTTTAAAAAATAAAATAATGTCATAAAAACTTGACTCGAGTCGGGATCAAATCAATAATATGAAATAAATTTAAAAAATGTAAAATAATTTTGTAATAAAAACCTTACTCGATTATAATGCGGGTCCGAGTCAAGTTTTTATTACAAAATAACTTTATTACTGAATTATATGCCCCACCCTGCCCCCGCCCCCGCCCTCGGCCCCTGCCCCCGCCCCGCCCGGAGATTGTAGTTAATATTCTTATAATATTAAATTAAAAAATTGACTTGGTCGCGATTGTAGTTAATATTCTTATAATATTTAAATAAATCAAAAATCAAGACCAAGTTACAAGTACAAACTTACAAGTTACAAAAGTATGAAATTTGATTAAAGCAAATAACATTTCATGGTAACAAGTTACAAATTCGGAGCTATCATAGTGCATCACTGCTTTGACAATCGCCATCGCTCCGCCGACACCCCTGAATAGCCTCCACGACTCCACTTTCAGATGGAACAAATTTTTGCCTATATATTTAAAAACAAAACATGGAAAATAATCACAAAAATATATATATAACAAACATCAAAAGAAGGGTTTCTTAGGCAACATTACCGTGATACAATTGCAGGGCAAGTGCGTTTATCATGCCCAACTCCCCGTTGATTACAACCATGGCACAACCTATCTTTTCCCAAATGGTCCACTGCAAGTTCTTTACCACTCTTCCATCTTTTACCACTTCCTTTTGTCTTTGATTGTGCAGGTGGATGGACTTGTATTCCATGATGTAGTTGTATTCCATGATGCCGATCATCTACCACATCTTCTACCAATTTTTCTATCTCCAACAATTTTTGCTTGGCGAGTTCAAACTTTTCAGAAGACGAATATGCCTTTTTGGCCCATCGATTAAATATACAGTGCAATTCTCCCCAATTTGAGAATAACGTTTTCTGACAATCACCATGAAGTTCCACTCCCTCACCATCAAAAACAACTTCCTTTGCTATGTCAATTGTCCATCTCTTCATGATATACATTTCAGGAAAAATATCCCCCTCATTCAATCTAAGCACATATAGCAAATGTCTACAGGGCAAACCTTCACTTTCTAAAAGCTGACAACTACACGTGCATCTCCTATTAGCTCCTTTATAAATAACATGTGAAACCAAGCCTTTACTATTTCTACAACATGTTACATCATACTGTTCAACATCCTCCCCATCTAATTTCTTATGAGATGAGCAACAAGCCATACTGTATTGTAGTTCTTCTTGAAACTTATAAAACACTTTTCGAGTATAAACTTTTGCCATCGTACATTCCATATTAAATGGGGTGACCAATTTAGGGCTTTTATATGTATTTTCATATGCTTCTTTTGCCTCGTTCAATCTCTGTCTTTTAATAGCTCTCTCATATCTATGTATAAACTCAATGAGGCTATTTTTTTTGTTCACATACCTTGAGTAAAATGAGTTTTGGGATTCACTTCGTTGTGAACTTCTTATACCAGCTAAAAATATACCTTTACTATACACTGGCACCCAAGCATGACGAATTGCATATATAGATTTCAACCACTCATTTCCCACTACACAATTGTCTTTCATTATTGCACTCCATTGTGATTCAAAGACTTCTTCGTTTTCCGCACCATAAATTAAACTGTGGAATGGCTCATAAAACTCCTTCCTGTGAGCAATTGCACCTAATTTTTCAGTCTCCTTCTTAAGGATATGCCAAATGCAAAGACGATGATATGTTGAAGGAAATATCAATTTAATTGCTTTATCCATTGCCGGATCTTGGTCAGTAACAATTGCCCCGGGATGCCTTCCATCCATGCATTTTAAAAATGTTTCAAAAAGCCACACAAACGATTCTGTCTTCTCATTACACAAAAATGCACATCCAAATGTAATTGTTTGCTTGTGATGGTTTACTCCGGTGAATGGGGCAAAAACAAGTGAATATTTATTTGTATTATATGTTGTATCAAAAATGATCACATCTGAGTATAGCTGATAATTTTTCCTTGCAATTCCATCCGCCCAAAAACAATGTTTTAATCTGCCCTCATCATCCAATTCATAGCAATAAAAAAAGGAGTTATTCATTTCTTTCATTTCCTCGAAGTGTTCCATCAATAATTGAGCATCAATTTCCTTTATCTCCTTTCTATATTTTGTCTGCACATTTCTAATATCTATCTCTGTACAACCAATATTTTCTGCCCCACCTGCTTCAATTTCTAGCACAGACATTAGTTGAGAAGTTTTGATGTTAGCCTCTCCGAATTGGTCAATCAAGTTTCGGTGCACACTTGTAACATGCCTATGTGCCCTGAGAAATTGAATTTTTGATGGTGTAAGGAGTGCATGACTATGTCCTTCTTCGAAAATCATGACATTCCATGTGCCCTCTTTATTCTTAGTTACCCTCATGCGTGCTTGACAACCTTCTCTTATTATAGGATGAGTTCTCTTTTGTCCTTTGTCAGGTATTTTTCTTTTTCGCTCATCTTCTCTGAAATGACCTTCTTTAGAACACACGAATGCTTGCGACCATAACTCTTTTGTTCTCTTATGATAGTTTGTACTATGTTTACGTATACCAAAACCGGCCATTTTTGAATACCTACTGTATAAATCGAGTGCATCGTCCAAACAATCAAATTGCATCCCAACCTTCGGTTTGAACTCATCTTCTACAATAGGATAAATTGTTGTAATATTTTTGCTTATATCTTCTTCCTCGTATGCTTTATCTTCAAGCTTGTCCATTCTTAAAAAAATATAAAATTTATAAAACCTAAGATTATTTTCAATTAAAATAAGTGTAATAAACATGCTTTAATTAAGTCAAAATATTTTTAAAGACTTAACTCTAACCTGATTTTCGTATTCTGAAAGATGTAATTTTGGCGACCTCGCCTCCCTGTGACCTGAAAAATATAAATTTACCGTCAAATATAAATACATGTCACAATAGCCCAGAAAAAAAATTTAACTTTACCGTTTAAAACTAGCAAATTCGCACGTGACCGAGTCAATTTTTTTATGACTCGAGTCGGGACGACCGCGGCGGGTTATTGCAGTGTCGCAGGTGTGGCGGGGGCCGCGCGCGGATGGGGGCGCAGGGCGGCGAGGGGCGGGGCAAGGGTCAGTGGGGGCCGGGCGGATGCGGGCGCAGGGCGGCGACGGGCGCGGCAAGGGGCAGTGGGGGCGCGGCGGCAAATGTGGGAAGGGCAGGGGAGGGAGGGACGGCAGGGGTGGGGAGGCAGGGGAGGGAGGGGCGCAGGGGGCGGGAGGCGGGTTAGAGCGCGGGGGCCGGGGGACGGCGAGGGGAGGGCAGGGGGCCTGGACCGGTGGGGGCAGCAGGCGGCAGACGGCGGCGGGGGCGGGAGCGGGGTGCGGCAGGGGCAGGGAGACAGGGGATTGGCAGGGGGCGGGATGCGGGGCACGGCGCGGGGGCCGAGGGGGCAGGGCGAGCAGGGGCGGACGCAGGGGCCTGGGCCGGGGCGGGGCAGGGGCGCCCGCGGCGGCGGCGGCGGGGCAAGGGCGGCGGGTTGTGTGAGAACAGGGGAGGGAAGAAAAGGGGGGGCAGGGGGCGGGGACGACGGTGGACGGCGGGGTGGGGGGCGGCGACAGGGGGGCAGGGGCGGGGGCAGGGGGCAGCCCGCGGCGGCGGCCGCGGGGCAAGGCGGCGGGTTTTGTGAGAACAGGGGAGGGAAGGAAACCGGGGAGGGGGGGGGGGGGGGGCGGGGACGACGGTGGACGGCGGGGTGGGGGGCGGCGACAAGGGGGGGCAGGGGCCTGGGCCGGGGCGGGGGACGGCGGGGGCAGGGGGCGCCCGCGGCGGGTTCTGTGAGAAGAGGGAAGGAAAGGGGGGCGGGGACGACGGGGGACGGCGAGGTGGGGGGCAGCGGAGGATGGGTTGGACGGGTCGGTGGCGGGCTCTCCTCTTTATAGAATCGACGAGCGGCGGGAACGGCAGGCGGGAAGCGACGGCGCGGGAACGGCTGGGCGGGGTGGGCGGGAAGCAGGGAATTTTCGTCGTGGGGGGGGGCGGCGGGGGCAAACTGAAACCTAAATGAACAAGCAACTTTGTTCTTGCTTCCCCATCATCTTCAAACATAACCTTCAAAAATTTCCAAGTTTCTTGTTCTTCTTTTGAGTCTGCCTCTTGACCCTTCAGATCGCATAAACTTCTCATTGAAGGCTTCTCACCATTTTGAATAGCAGCCTCAAATTCACTTGAGCGGCTTACTAAACTGGTTTCAGGCACTACAGTGTTCACATAAACCTACAAGAGAAACAGAGTTCATCAAAAACTCTCCATAAACAACCAAAAGAATATCCCATGGTAATTACCTCTGACTTGGATGGTGTAATAGAGTGGAATGAAACAAGCTTTCCTCCAAAACCAAAAGAGGCCCCTGCTGGGCGCTTCATCCACTTTGGAGCTCGCAAGTGAGCTGGACAATAAATCATAATATGGAAAAAATAAAAATCCTTCAAATTGTATAGCTAATCAGCATGGATGTCTAACCCATTTAATCCTTCAAAGTTTTACTATTGCCTAGTCCAATAAATAAAAGCCACAAGTTAATTACTAGAGATGATATTATAAAGAAAACAAAACAAAAGCAATAAATAATGACAAAACAAAAAATAATCCCTGGCATTTTATCACTAGACCAAGCCCAATTGATTTAAAGACTAGTAC
The DNA here is from genome assembly GCA_033002965.1 of Piper betle. Lineage (NCBI taxonomy): Eukaryota > Viridiplantae > Streptophyta > Magnoliopsida > Piperales > Piperaceae > Piper > Piper betle. Next base: position 29,438 of record JAURVB010003320.1, read on the forward strand.
CACCAGTCGTGTCACCAGCTGTGGATGCATATCTAGGGCAAGCCTGCATTAGTAGAAAGAAGTATCAATGGGCCATAATTATTAATATAAATGGATTATGTCCAAGTACAACTATTTCCACCTCTATATTGTATAAACCAATTTTGCCATCAAAAGAAGAAGCCGAAATGATTCCTGGCATGCTCGGATACCAGTGAATATCAAAATTCCAATTGCTGCCCCCAGGAACTTCACAGACTATCTGCAAAGAATAAAGAAGCGCAAGGAAAAATCAAACATTCTTAATATATATTCTCAGTGTTTCGCACAAAAAATCTAAGGAAATTCTGAAAACCAACAAAAGCAAACAGAAGGAAATAAAAACTAGAACATCTTTCGTACCTCACCACTATTGAAATCCCAACAAATAGTCCGGTTATCCTTGGCATAGGTAAGCAGATAAGAAACATCATAAGGACACCATGACATTGCAAGCACACCTGATTGGAATTTTCACATCATAAATGATTTAACAAAAAAATGACAAGCCACACCACCAATTCTACCCAAAAACAATGGAAACACATAGCAGAAATGAAAATGAAAAGAGGATCTGTTAAACCTAAACTGTACGGTCATGAACTCTGTTACGTTGGCACAATTAAAAGAAGGAGAAATATGCTCGTCCATTAAAAACTGTCTAGCCAATTATAAAGAAGAAGGGCATCAATCTTTCACCACATACAGGGAAAAGATCGAGCCCAAGTAACTTGGAGGGAGGGTGGGCTGAGAATGAACGGAAATAAGCAAAAAGTTTCCATACACAAACAGCAGCCATTATGTAAACATTTTTTTTCTTCTTCCAGTCCACCATCTCCCAAAAAGGGGCTGGGACATGAGCAGATGGTGGATCTTCACACGGCGCGCAGAGGGTAGCGGAGACACGAGCAGATGGTGGCGGTCCGACGGAGGCAGGCGGTGCAAGCTGGGAGCGGAGGCAGGCGGCGGCGGACACAGCGTGCAAAGGTGGCGGAGCGGAGGCATGCAGTCGCGACGGTGGCGGTTCGGCGGAGGCAAGGGGAGGGTGGGTGAGGGCGGCAGGCATGGCGAGGGCGGAGGCGGCGGCGGCCTATGAACAGTAATTTCTTGGTAGGGTTTAGAAGTTTGGTTTTGATTTCGGACCGTCCACGGACATTGCTCGGGCCCGACGGACAAGTCGGACATTAACTCGGTCGGACAAGTTTTGTCCGATAAAATTTCGGACAAACGCGGACAATAACTTGTCCGACGTCCGTCCGACCGATGCCCACCCCTATCCAAACCTACCCCTCCATCCCACCCCCCTGCCCCATATATGCACCATCACTAGGCCGTTGGATCCAGATCTAATGGCCCGGAGCACTAATCCCCCCCCACCGGTAGCGCGTCCTTCCTCCCATCCCTCTCACGCACTCATTCCTGCCCTACAGTGCTCCGCTTGGCACCCTCCGTCCTCTGGCACTCCCACCTGGCGCCTGCGCCCCCCCCCCACATGGCCACGCTGCCTGTAATGCCCCGTTTCGGCTCACCCATAAACCAATTCGGAAATGTCACCGGCGACCGAACCGTTCGCTAATCTACTGGGTTCGGTTAAGCCGACCCGGATCTGCCCTCGGCGTCTCAAGATGGAGATGCAAACATGAAATGCATGAATGGGAACGATTGGGTTCTAACGCGGTCCTACATGCATGCTATGATGTACAAGCAAAAACAAGACAAAACAATAAATGAGAAACCAAAAGAAAATATATACTACTACGTAAAAACGGACAGAGTTTTCCCTAAAAGTGCAATAAGGGCCAACCTGTCCACAACAAAGGTATATAAATATTTTATCAAAATACGACAAAACATAACAATCTACCGCGGCATTCCATTATTATCTCATTTGTTTTCATCTAAGCCGAGGCTGAACTCCAAGGCTCCCTGCTCATTCACATCTATCCGTTCATTTCATAACAGGCAATTCATCAAGACAAAAACATTCTAACAATCATTCACACAGCATTAAACAACCATCATTATACATTACATGCGGCAGGTACATGTGTGCACGGTTCCGTGCTGCTCCTCCGCAGTCCCGACAGCTTTCATTGCTCGCATTCCTCACCTACATATATATAGAAAAACCGTCAGTAACGAGTGTTACCGGCCCGGAAAATAACTAATATCAATCTGGCACAGGAGAGCAAACTCTCCTGTTGAATGAAAACCATATACTTCCTCAAGAACTCTCATCAGGGCACATATGGGAGCCGTCGCCCTCGGGTCGACAGCGTCCCCCTTTCTTTCTCATTCTCATACCTTGGTCATTTCTCTATCGCTTCTCGCATCAAATCTCATTCCTTTCCGCCCTCTGCACCTTCCATATTACTCCTGGCCTTGAGCACGAAGGCCGAGTACTCTCAGGCAATCGCCTTTAGTACCCTTTGAAACCACAAGTCTAGACATGCGCTGCAATGCAGTACCCGTGAACCTCCACACTTCTCCGGGTTTGAGGAACTCAAAGGTGGAGTTGTCAGGATCCCTCGGGAATGAAACGGCCCGCACACCATTCCAGAGCCCACTATCGACACACACGTGCCCGCTCGCGTAGCACGGTAGTCGGATTTCCCTCATTCAATCTCTCACAAAAATGCGAAAACTATACATATATATAGGTCTGGGTTGGGATTTATACAATAGGCCCGAAGGCAACGTGAGCTGGATCTGAAGTTCGAAAACAAACTCGAGGGATCTCATCCTCGAGGGTTATTAATCCGGAAAATTGTTGGCTAAATGGCCCGAGTTAAGTGGGATCCGATAAAATGCCACTTAACACGTCCTGCATGTAATAAATCAAATACACAATAGAATAGCGTAAAACAGAGAACGAGTCCTAAACGGACCTGGTAGAAGCTCCAAACGGGTCCACGCGCCTAGGCGGCGAGCTCCTACACCGTACCTACACAATCAAGCTAAAAACTAACGCCCGCATGATGAATCACACATCCTATAGCATGCACACACAATCAACACAATCACGCATCAATCAACACACATCAACCTATATCAATTCTAGCAAGTCTACTTAGGCTAGTTTGCATTAGATCATGATCATTACCTAGTTACCCTAATTAGTTTCTTAGCCTCCATTTTTAACACCACTCAATCAAACAAATTTCATATTTTATCCTTAATCAAATCTACATTTATATATATTATTATAACACACAATTCACCAATCCTACCATGCAATTCTAACAATCAATACTTTCAAATAATTAAGTTAAAATAAATTATACCTCACGTCGTCGAAAATCGGCGACGGCTAGGGTTTCCGTTTCGTGGCTCGAAACTCGAATTCGGCACCTAGCGGCGTCCGAAGTCCGATCAGATTGGACCGGGTGCGTTCGGCAGATGATCCGGCAAATTTCCCACGAATCCAATTTTCCGGCGGTTCCGGCGGTTTTCCGGCGAGTGTCGGCAGTTTTCCGGCGGATTCCGGCGATGATTCGGGACGGGGCAATCAGGGGGTCTATCGGCACCAGCTCGACGAGCTTGGTCCGATGGTGGTGTCAAACAATGTAGCCGAGGGCGGCGATGGCTGTCGGCAGCGGCGTCGAAAATGGGTGGCGGCGGCGGCGTGCTCCGATCGGGGCTGCGGCCGGCCTCGACGGCGGTCGAGATGATGGGGGAAACGTCGGCGACGGCGAGGGGTGGGACTGGTGGTCATAGCGGCGACGACGGCGACCGAACGGTGGCGGAATCCGGCCCGGAGTGGCGACGGCCGAGGCGGCTTCGTGGCATCGCGGCGGCGCGTCGGCAGGCGATCGGTGGCCGGGGTCGGTCGGGGCGGCATGACGACGGCACGGCAAGGCGGAGCGGCGTCGATCAGCGAGCTGCGCGGCGACAGCAGCACACAGCGGCAAGGGTTTTGGGAGGGTAAGGGTCGGGAGGGAGAAAAATACCCTCAATGGCAGTTTCGTAATTAAGTATTGACTCGATTCCTACTCGAGTCAAAATAATAACTAGTTCGTAATAAATTCTAAAAAAATCTAGAAAAATATGGGAAAATCCCATAAAATAAAACAAACACAACAACATCCAAATGGCATGCTCTATAACTAATAACCCACCCGAATATAATCCAACGCGTCCTAACGCGTTATTCGGCCTAAAACTATTTTTACGATCAAACATATAAAAAGAAAAAATACTGCATACTTTCATATATTCTGATAACTCATATCTCACCATCTTCTCGACGTTATCATCATATATTCAGGTACACCTGACTCTCATCGCTCATAACTCACGGCTGGCCTCGACTCAGCACGCGGTTCATGAAACTGACTCGACTCGAACCAACGGTTGAACCGACTGGTTCGGTAACGTAAAACCCTGACTCGAGTCACGGGTTTTACACCGCCTCCTACTCCCCCCACCCGTCGGCCCCCTGCGCCCCCACACGCCGCCCCCGCCCCTCCCTCTACCGCCAACCCCAGCCTGCCACCACCTGCCCCCACACGCCCCCCTGCCCTGCTGCTCCCTTGCTCCTCCCCTGCGCAGCTGCCCCTTGCCGCTGCCCCTGGCCTCCAACCCCCAGCTTGCCGCCCCTGCCCCCCACACATCGCCCCTACCCTGCAGCCCCCAACCACCGCCACTGCCTCTCCCCCTACCTCCCCTCGCCCCTCCCCCTGCCCTACCGCTACCACCCACGCCAACCCCTAGCCACCAATCCCAGGCACCTTGCCCTCTTGTCAGAAACAGGGGGAGGGAAACAGGGCGGCAGGGGAGACGGCGCGAGGTGAGGCCAAAACTAGGGGGGGATAAAGCAGTGTGGGGGGGTGAGAGGGGTAGTGCGGCCCTGGTGAATCGGTCGAGTGGACCGCCGAGTAGATGCCTGGCGGCAGTGGGGCCGGGGGTGGGGGCAAGGGGCAGCGGGTAGCGGGAGGGGGGGGGCGAGCGGCGGGGCTAAGGTGTGGGTGGCGGCAGGGCAGAGGCGGTCAGCAAGCGGCCGCGTCAGCGGGCCTGACTTGAGGTGCTTGCTCACGCTCGGGCGGGGGCCCGGGATGTGGGCTGGCTCTCAAGCGAGGGCCTAGGATGTGGGCTGCCACGGGCGGGGCCCGGGAGGCAGGGCTGGCCGCCGGGAAACGGTCAGCAAGGAAAGGGGTGGGAAAGCTGACTACGAGGGAGAGTAATGGGTTTAATTGTGGGCTGCCAGATCTGGATCAGGCGGCCCACAATCTGAACTGCTGCATATGCGCTACATTTGCATGCAGCGCATAGCAGTCAAACTCTCTCTCTCTCTCTCTCTCTCTCTCTCTCTCTCTCTCTGCTCGATATATATATATATACATATATATATAAACAAAAGAACTTGCACCATTCAAAATCAAAAGGAGTAAGAAGGTGCAGTGGGTGAGGAAGGAGGGGGTGGAGAGGTGAGGAGGTGGGTTGGAAGTAGAGGAGCGGCGGCAATTATAGCGGCGATTGTATAGGTGGCAATGTTGTCGATGACGTACCAACACCATGTAGTTTCGCTCGGTAATTGGTTGAAAGGTTTCCGATGGGAAACGATTTAAGGACGCCCATTCTATTAGTGAACATGAGTACATGACATGAATCAAAAAACTACTTTTGATCATTAATCGAACCCTTTTTTAAATTTATATTATCTTGGATTTGCATTTATTAATACAAATTAATTTTACTGATGTTTCCTACGGGAATGAATTAGTTACCTACATGCAAATACAGTGATTTTTCACTGGCAGATAACTCTACTTCCGGAACATAGCAACATCAGGACAGAAAAAAAAAACAAGTTGAATTTAATTTTTTTCCATAATTAATAACTATGTGTTTGTCCAGACCATGTGATCAAACCCCCTGAGCAAGCTCATGCCTTCACAGCTAACTATTAGACACACTCTACGGTGGTTTCAAAATCCAATGGAGAAGATAAAAAAAAGGACAAAATAAGAAGGGTTGGTGAGGATTTTTAAGGACTTGAAATAAGGAATCAAAATTGGGTAGGTGAGGATTTAATGACTAAGAATTCTATAAAAGCACCACATTAATGCGAAGGAAAAAGGGGCTCATATGTCGAAAGAAAAAAAAAAGAAAAAAGAACAAAAGAAAAAGTAAGAAAATGAGAGAGAAGGGGAGGGGCCCCTCGCTGGAGAACCTTTCTGACGACCCCAACCCATTGTTGCTACCCATTAAAGAAAGAGGACCACACTCCATGCTCATCATCCACCCCCTAAAGAGCTTTTGAGGAGTTAGAGACTGTTATCCGCCCATGTGCTCTGCTTGCTGATCACCATAGAGATTATCTTAGAGTCAAGTTGTTTATCACCGTTTTGCCACAACAAATCTACCCGAAGGTGAGTTTTTCTCTTTCGCAGGTGAAAATAGGGGAGTTTGAAGTAGAAAATTGCCGCATAGAGTTGATTTTGCGGCTGTTTTCCGACCAACGTCGGCCATTCACAACCCAACCTTGATGTCCAAAGTAAAACTGAAGAATCAATCTTCATATCTGGGTGGAGTCCCACCAGAGTTTGACGCTACTGTCCTTAAAATTTTGAATAGAAGTTACCAATCAGAACAAAGAAAGGTTAATAGAAAGCCGCCAACTTGCACACCCTTGTCCGGCCAGGCTGCCGACGGCCAAGCCGATATTGTCACCGGACTTTGATCAACATCATCAACAAACCCAAGTCGAGATTTGCCCCCAAAAAGCCGCTAGTGGCCAAAAAATTGCCCAAAAGGGGCCTGTCGAAGATGTGTAGAACCTGCAGGCCACCATCTTTCCAGCCTCCATCTAACCGACCAAAGGCACTGCAGGACAAGCCAGAACTTCTAATCGATCGACCTTGTCTCTAGGTACAAACCCAAATCGAATCCCACCGCATCAAGCTTCATCCGTTGCCTAAAAACGGAGGCCAAGTCCAGGCCAAGATCAGTTACACCGAAGATTTCCACCACCACTGCCCCCCACTGGCACTGCCACCAACCATCAAACCAATGCCAAATCACTCTTCAATCGAAGATCTACAAATCTAGGTGATCTTCGCTAGCCGCTGCCACCGAAAAAGTCGTCGTCGGAGTCTCAAAGCTTTCATTGCACCGCTGCTACAGTCGGGTCCATCATGCCTATTTACTGTTGTCCACGTCTACAAGTCCTCCCAAATCCATTGCCTTGTGGTTGACTGAGATCATGACCAAACATGGAGCTACAAACGCATCTGCGATTAGATTCAAGCAGGTGCAGCATATGCCACTTGCAGCCCAACACACCAAGAATCTTATGCAACTTGCGTACACCACCATATGGCGCACCGTACACCCACCTATAGCTTGGCACACCGAGATAGAAATTTGAGTTGCATACGCCACCTAGCCAATATTTCCCCGATTTGAACCAATCCGAAGTGGTCAGTACAGTCTATTAACACTTTGAAAATAATTTAAAGTCATTTTCGACTTTGGATTGAGACGAAACTTGCTATCCCACTATTTTTTGACACCCCAGATACAACATTGAGATTATTTTAAGGATTTGAAGACAAAAAGAGGACAAACCAAGGTATTTGAGTTAAAGATCTCAAAGGCAAATTTATTTAAAAGCGAAAAAATTCACTATTTTATGTAAAGTTTAAAATCAAAGAAAAAATAATAAATTATAAGTATCAATCTCATCGTAAACTGACTTAAGAATTTAAGTTAAACTATAAGAACTACGTAAAAATCTTAAATATTTATTCTTTATCTGTGATATTTTATTTAGCTTGTACAATTTTTTTACTCAAACCGAACGTGCTCATTCAACCCGAATAAAAAATTTGATTCACGAGGCTGGCAATCCCGTGCTCGAACACTATGTTATGATTTTTCCCTCAATATGATTGTAATTAAATTAATTCGAGAAAGATTCATAAACACTTAATTTTGCAGAAAAAGAAATAAATTAAATTAATAATACTTATTTTTGTTTTTAAGTTGAATTAAATTATTAATTACTCTTATTGTGGAGTCTCGAATCGGACGGGTTCAAAGAGTTTGGGAACTAAAGTTTACACCACATTTGACTCCGTTAGCCGCAGGCGAAAGCTTTGCGTGATGTCTGACGGCGCCGGCAGCCGTCGCCGTCACGGCCGGCCGTCCCGGACGCCGATGGCGTCCTTCCGCCTCCTCTTCCCCTCCGCCAAAGTCGGCGCAGTCATCGGCAAGGCCGGCAAGTTCGTCAAGCCCATCCAACGTGACACTGGCGCCGCCATATGCGTCGCCGACGCTTCGCCGGGGAGCGGCGATTCGGTCATCACCGTCTCCGGGCCTCGTTTCCCGGTGAGGGCGATACCGCTCTCGCCGGACTCGGACGGCGTGAAGGGGTCGCCAGCGCAGGCGGGTCTGATGAGGGTTTATGAGAGGATTTTGGAGTTGGGCGGTGGGAAGGCGGCGGAGGCGCAGTGCCGGCTTCTGGCGGCGGCAGATCAGGTGGTCGCTTTGATGGGAAAAGCGGGGAAGAAGATTGAGAAGATGCGGGCTGACACCGGGGCGAGGATCGAGGTCCTGCCTCCTGCTTTACCCTCTCCCACAGATGAAATAGTTCAGGTGCTGTTTTCTTTTTTATTGTGTTGGTTGATCCTATGCGAAGAACTTGTTGTGAAAGACGATGATGCTTTGAAGAAACATATTTTGGAGATAAGCATGCTATATATGTATATGATTATTCAGGTTGAGTTTAGAAATTAAATCAGTCGTTGTTGTTAATTAGTGCTATTATGCGGGTGATGATGGAGAAGTCTTGAATTATAAACGCGAATAATTTGTAATAAAGCGTCCAAAGTTATGTTGATGAGGTCATTAAAAGCTTTTTACTTCTCAAATTGAAATTTAGATATATCTACTATATTCTTAAGGTATGATGTCGTGCTGTATTGTTACATGCTCAGCTGCTTGCCTTGGAAATCCTTCATTACAAGCACAAAATAATTGACCATTGTCTTTTCTTTCTGTCTTTTTGGACGTAACTGCTCTAAAGTAGGCGCCTTGGCTTTCCCTTATCTTTGAAGTAATTGCTATCTTTGTACTAGTTTCCCCTATGGGGACCCTTGACAAGTTAAAACAGAGTGGTAAATTGATGTGCGTGAGCAATGCCTGGCTGAACATGTTTGGTGCTCAATTACATATTTTTATTTCATGAAACCCATAGAAGTGTATGAAATGTTCAATTAAGGAAACTGCTCGTTGAAAAGATACAGAGCATCCTCTTTATATTTGCAGAAATATGATTCTGGTTCCCACAAAGCAATTCATTGACTGTGTTGTTGCTTTGTATGGGAAATGGTAAGAGTTACACATTTGGTTTAGAATGATTTAAAGTGAGATTTAAACTTGAATTCGGGATTACCCAGGTTGAATTCATCTTTTTATTATTATTTACGTAGGTTTCATTTAGGTAAACTATACGTTTTACATACTTCATGTTACAGACTGTTATTTGAAACTGCAGTATTTTGAGCAGATGATCATTTATGATACAATTGTTGCTTCTTCGCAGCAGATGTTAAATGATTCGTCTGTCTGCACTAATTGTCAAGTAAATGTTAATTTGTGTCTTGGGTGATTCCTTTAATGATTTAAATCATGTGTTGTTGAGGTTCCTGCTTTATTATCTTGACAATTTTGGATTTGATTGTGTTCCAATCATCATCATTGCGATTTCCCAGAGATATGGGGTTATAGGCATGAGTCCCATCTTCCTGTTTCTGACGGAGTCTAATAATTTGGTAGTGAAATGTTGAACCAATGTCATATGTTATTGACAAGAACCTGTTACCTGCTATTTCTATTATTTAGTTTCTGCAAAAAAATTGAAGCATATCGTCTGGATGTGAACAGTCTCCACGTAGTGGTTCCCTCCCTGATAGGAATAGGACGACCTATTGTGGTGGCTTCTAAATTTTAACTAAATAGGATCTCTGTAGAACCTGCACCTAAGATTTATAAAAACTTTTTTCCTAATTATTTGAAAATATTTCATTTAGATGGATTACAGGGATGGACATTAGTAAAGGTTAAAACTTCATCAGCCCTTTATTTGGAGGTTCTATATTTCTTTTGTTACATGTGGGAACAAGCTTGACGCTGCATGTGGGGATTTAAGCCATGGCAACAGCACATGCGAATCTCAGGCAAACTTTTAGTTTATATGGAAATTTTAAATTTTTTGTGATATTATTTTTTCCTTCTTATTTGTAGACTTGTACTGTATTGTGGCCTTTTACATAAATGTGGGAATATAAATGATGACTTTAAAAAGTGTGGTGAAATTGATCTCTGATTAATATGCCTATGTTGAGTAAGGTATATCAATTTGAAATAACTCTTACCCAAATGGAACGTGTTGGTATTTTTGTGATAGATAATGGGTGATCCTCTAGCAGTTAAAAAGGCACTTTTGGCTGTATCCCATTGCCTCCAGAAGCCTTTTGCCTCTGACTCGGCACAGGCACCTCCAAGAAACATTTCTGTGCCTGTTACACAAGGAGCTGCAGTTCCTCTTATGGAAGCAGGTTTCCCATCTGGTGAAAGTTCAATGATAGCTTTAAATGGCCGAAGACATACTAGCTCTCCTTTGACCGACCAATCAAATTCACATCCTATTGGGAATCTGTTCTCACAGGAAGAGCAATTACTGCAACGAGAAGTTAAGTTTAGGCTATTATGCTACAATGACAAAATTCGTGGGGTAATAGGCAAGAGTGGGGCGATTGTAAAGGCTTTGGAAGTTGAGACTGGGGCTTCCATCACTTGTGGAGATATAGTGTATGAGAGCAAGGAACGTGTAATCACCATTTCAGCACTGGAGGTTTGTGGTGTGTTTAGTTTTATCTTTAGATTACTTGTCTTTATGTGAACGTAGTCTATTGTCATTGATGAAGACAGATCCTCACAATCTACTTGAAACTTGGTCTTCACAATAATAATGTTAGGAAATTTACATTTCCATCGTGGGAAATGCTACACTGGATCTCTTCCCTAGTTCAGTTCAGCTTCTTTGGTTTTTATTACACATGATATGCACTTGTTCCTTGTTCCAAGCATATTATTTCTCAATCTTGCCTTTTATTATTTTTGCAGTACCCAGAATCACCAGACTCACCAACCAGAAATGCTGTTATTCGTATCTTCTGCAAAACTGTAGAAGCGAGTATGAAAAGAAAAAATATTGATAAAGTAAATTCTGGTGCTATTTCAGCCAGGCTTCTTATATTGCCCAACGAGGTTGGTTGCTTGACGGGTAAACGTGGCACCATTATTTCTGAACTCAGGATTGTTACTGGTGCTGTAATTAAGGTGATAAGAGGTAGTGAGGTTCCTAAATGCGCTACAGGAAATGATGAAGTGCTTCAGGTTAGCTATTTTTGCATGTAATAATGGTCCACATGAAAGATAAATGTGTTATTATGAAACTATATTGTCTTGGTTTTTAGAAGACAAAGTCTAAACCTGACTGGGAACGTTACTGTCACGAAAGTGTCTGCTCATATGAACAGACTAAAATTATTCGATAAATGATTTTTAATACATTGGATCATTTTTTGAAATGTTAGATTCATTGAAGAAGATGTGCAATGACTATCACCTAGTATTCCAACCAAGTACTTGGTTGATCCCATAAAGTAAGTGAAGTTGATTCTGTCTCTGTAAAGCATGTTAAGAAAACTCAAATTGATTCCATTTCTTAAAATGCCCTAAACAAGTTTCTTTTTCTGAACTCTTTATCTCTCTCTAACCAAATTGGAAGGATTTATGTTGACCTCCTTTAGCAACATTCCTTCAACCTTGATCTGCATAAACCTCCTGCTGGTACCCTTCAAGGGACATATTTTTTACATCTTTATTTTTTTTCCTATGCTCAGCTGGGTATGTTTTTTCATTCTTTTTGTTATACTTGACGTGATCCAGCTGTGTTTAAATGGTTTGAATCTTCTATTTTAGATTAGTGGAGAATTTCAGAACGTTAAGGTTGCCTTGTTGCATGTTATTGGAAGGCTGCGAGATAATATTTTCTGCACTGGGCCAAAAAATGGCATAGTCATGTCATATCCATCAACTGCTCCAGCAACTACTTCATATTATGGGAGTGTTGTACTTCCCGGTCAGTATCCATCTGTTGCTCCTGATTTTAGCTGTGAGAGTGACCTAGCTCATGAAATGAGCTATCTTGGGCTTTCAGAAGCTGATAAATGCACTACAATACATTGGAAGGTGAAGCTATATGACTGCTATTTTCAGTTTAATTATTTCTATTATGCAGATACTTTATTGGCCTAATGATGTGTCTAGCACAAGTTGTGCATTAACTTACACGTTTTATTGATACTATTCTTGTTATATTGAATTTCATTTCAGGAAGAGAATAGTAACAGTTCTGTATGTACCTCAGAAAGGTAAGATTAATCAATTAATGCTTTAAAATCAGATGCCTTTATATAAAAAATAGCTCTTCAGATATCACTGTTGACAAATGCAGTCAATGCATATGTAATTTCTTCTATATGGATATGTGATAAAAATAAAACTAGAGGGATCGGGTCTCATTTATGAGGCAGGATGTTGGGAGTGGGCCATGTTAATAGCATATAAAATTCATGAAAATCATTTTCTATTGGTCTGGACCTAAATAAGAAGGGGAGTGGGTGTAAAAAAAGGAGACTGATGTGCAGTTGAGTATAGATGTTTTGTACACTTATAATGAACTAACATAGGCACAGAAAAACCATAAAGGACGAGGATGAAGGTTGTGAGAAAAATGTACTAATTTTAAATCTAAGTATTGACATGATATACAATCAATATGGTGACCAAATCAAGTCACAGCACTAGTAATTTAGGATGACTATATAGCGATGATGTTTAAGTTAGTGTGTGTGTGGGTGTGCGGGCGCATGTGTGCATGCGTGTCATCTATAGTTTGTTATGGTTTTAAAATCTTACTTTTAGAAACTTCATGGTTATGGCCAATTGGACTAATATGTATCTCCTTTAGCTTGTTGGAAACACGTTTGGAAATCGAGGTTCCCACTCATTCAGTTGGATCAGTGTATGGCGAAAATGGGAGTAATCTGAGTCGAATCAAACAGGTATTCTGAGGATTATACTGTTTATTCATGATTATGGTTACATGGGAAGATTGGTAAAGCTGTTTTCTGTTTGTTCCCCTGGGGATATGTATTTTTATTGGATGAAATCAGTAGTTTCTTTGCCCTTAGTTTAACGGGTGATTGTATAGCCCATATGAGCTCGTTCTATTTGTTTGCAGATATCTGGAGCTGAAGTTGCAGTTCATGATCAAGTGGAAGATAAAAACCTAAGCTTAATTGTCCTAACAGGTACACAGGATCAAACCGAACTAGCCCAGAGCCTAGTTCAGGCTTTCATGCTTGCAGCACAAAATTCAGCTGAACCAAACTCATAAGATATTCACAATGTCGATAGTCTTAAGGAGCAACCACATCTTGCATTCTCTGGACAAGGGGCAGCTCCTTGCAAGCTTGGGGTTCACCTGGGATGCAGTTGCTATTACTGTTTTTCCGAATGCTTCATCCATGGTCGGAAAATTGATTGTATGCGAGGCTACGGTGATACAATGTTTGAAGGTTGAAAATGGCATATATACATGTGTCAGATGAAGTGACCGCTCGTAGAAGTCGATAAACCGCGTGCTCTACATTAAGTTTTCCCTACTCATATTCTTTCCCCATTCTAAAAATTAAAAAAACCATGACATGTCTAAGAGGCTTCGAATTAACTTTGTATTATATGCACAACTTGGCTTTTCTTTTAATGTTATTTTGTGCAGTAGGTAATTTATAGCCAGCGAAACTTGAATGCGATGCGTTTTATTTATTTGAGATTAACTAGTTATAAGCAGATGAGTATTTCATCAAATTATAAATATGTTTATGAGCCTGCACGTTATACATACTATGCAAAGAAATATTTGTGTCTAGAGTCTTTAGACAATTAATTAATATTTTATATCAGCTGCTAGTTTTGCATGGTCTTTCTTTCATATTATAAACAAGACTTGCAAGAAAAAAAAGTCATAAACAAGATGTATACATGTGAAAGCCCTTCGCCCAATTCTTTGACGATTATTTGTAGCTTTTAATTTTGTTCTCGGATCCTATTTCTTAAATGGGTTTGCATTCTGATAAAATATATTTGTTGAAAGCATTTACTTTCAATAAATTAATAACTATCATGCCTCTATCCCCACCAGGAGCCAATACACATATATAAAGGCAACTTTTTTATCTTTAAAAAAAAGGCAACTTTTTATTAACCACTTTATAAATGTGAACAACTTTTCATTAGTTATTAATTCATTGAAAGGTGGCAATCGAATTTGGGTATTAGTTCGGCTTTAGATTATTAAGCAAGGTAGATTGTGATGAAGCCACGAAGGATAAGTTGGGAGTATAAGATAAATGAGATAATCCGCGGTTAAGAACAAAACATAAAAGAAAATAGTACCGGATGTATATACTATTAATTAATTTAAAAATCTCTTATACAAGAACAAAAAACATCTACTATTCATAGTCTAATCCAAAGCTAAAAGATCCAAAGAATGAAAAAGTACCTTACCACTGAAATTTCAATAAATAGTTTCTTATAATGAAAATTACAATTAAACCCATGAATCAAAATGCTCCTCCATGATTTTATATCACTTAAAGGAATAATAATTTCACATTCAATCCAATTTACTTAATATAATTAAGTAAAGGTCTTTGGCCACACTCCTCTTCCACGTTTTTTTAAAAAAATTCTTGAATTTAGAAAATTTATATACATATAGACTATTAGATTATTTTAAGAATTTAGATTAGATTAATTTTAGAGGTAATACTATATATGTATCATTAGATTACATCTGCGGCTTAAATTATGTTAGAATTATAGTTATTATAAAGTTATAAATTTATAATGAATATATTGACTTATTTAATAAAAAGGGTAAAATTGTAAAAAAAATAATAAGAAACATGAAAATTTAGATAAATTCATAAATGGCATGTGGCGATAAAAGAGTATGGCAAACAAAACTAAGTTTTCTTTTTAAAAAATAATTTGTGGTTAGAGCCAATGTTTGTGGAGAAGTATAAATAAAAGTATTTATTTATTCCTAAAATAACAAAAAAGCCGTCAGAATATGTAATGGAGGGACGATATCCTTAAAGCTGATTAGGTCTTATAATCATATTAATTGTAAAGTTTTTTGCTAGATTATCACTTTTTTTAAGTATAATATAGTAATAAAATAATAATGTACATTATAAAAAATTATTATAATTTTTAATTTTATTTTCAAAATTACAATTATAATTAGAAGATTTTTTTCTATAGGATTTATAATTTCTCTTATTAGATATTTTTAACATTCTACCTATTAACTCTATTAATTATATTAATTCTTTTAGGGTTCTCTCTAAAAGTAATTTAATAGATTTTAAAATTGTTATCGCTGTTATAGTTATTTTAAACGGCAAAAAACGGTTCATTTACAATTTTACATGCTAAGTTATTTAAATTAAAATTATATATAATGATAATTTAAAAATTAAATATTTATTTTTTTAACGACCAAGAGCCGCGCATTGCGCGGGTAACATGCACGAGCGACGCACCTGAAAAATCAAATCTAAGGCATGCATGTTGATGTTCGTGCATGTTTCATTTAGAGTTTCTCCGTCCCACCTCTTACTCGGCTACTCCTGTTCACGTACGGATTGTGAGAATTTATCAAACATGAACCAACACTCTGACTTGGATTTTGTCTCATCATCATCATCCTTACGAATCCAATATTTATGCAAACCATTACCATTTTGCTGCCAAACATGGTGTTGATCAGGTTGAAAACACTTCTTTATACTTCGCCGCTCTTCTCAAGAGCTGCGCAGTGGAGAAGAATTTTCCGTTGGCAAGAAGGATTCATGCCCACATGGAAGAATCTGGATTCGCTGACCTTAGCTTGGGGAACAAGCTGGTTGACTGTTATCTAAAATGCGGGAGCATTGACGATGACCGTGAGGTGTTCGAAGAAATGTTTAGCAGACATGTTGTCGCACGGAATTCACTTATTTCATCTTATGCGAGCTGCCCGAGAAGTTGGGAAGCTCGTGAGCTTTATCGGAGAATGCTGGTTGAGAAGGTTGTTCCTGATGAGTATACGATGTCTAGCATTGTTAAGGCCTTTGTGAACATGGGTCTTCTGCATGAAGCCTGGCAAACCCATGCTCACTTGTTGTTTTTGGTATGGAAGCTACATGTGCTTTTTCGGGAAGTGCTCTTGTTAGCTTGTATACGAAATGTGGAAGCATAAGAGAAGCCAGACTCATCTTAGATCGAACCGAAAGGAAAGATGTGGTTCTGCTAACCTCTTTCATTGTGGGCTGCCAAAATGGTGAAGATAGGGAAGCTCTGGAAACTTTCAGGCGCATGGTCAACGATGGTTTTCTTGCCAACGAGTTTACTTTTGCAAGCGTCCTTATTGCTTGTGGGAATTTAGCTGAGGTGAGGAGAGGCCAACAGATTCATGGTCCCGTAATTAAGTGCGGATATGAATTTTCTGTTCACGCCCAGACTTCACTTCTCAAAATGTACTCTAACTGCAGGTTAATTGACAGTTCTCTGAAGGTGTTTCGTTGCATGATTTGCGAGTCAGTGCTTCCAAATTGTTTCACTCTATCTGCTGTTTTTTCTGCTTGTTCAAGCCTAGCTATGTTTCAACAAGGGAAGCTGATCCATGCCCTGTCTATAAAATCAGGCCTTGACACGAACAGCTTTGTTGGTACCGCCCTTGTTGACACTTATGGAAAATGTGGTACTATAAATTTGCACAATCTGTGTTTGAGAACTTGGGGGACTTACAGTTGTTATCGGTAACCTCTATGATATATGGATATGCAATAAATGGGTGTGGTCATGAGGCACTCAAACTCTTCAATAGGATGTTAGGCTTAGGTCCTGAATCCAACAATGCAATCTTCACCAGTGTTCTCTTGGCATGCAGCAACAGTGGCCTGCTTTCGGAAGGACAACAAGTTTTCTCTTTAATCAAAAGTAAATTTAATATGGTACCTACAAATGACCACTATGCATTGCATGATTGATTTACTCGGCTGAGCAGGAAAGCTTTATGAAGCTGAAAATCTTACAAAAGAAGTTGGAAAGCCGGATTTGGTGATATGGAAGACTTTGCTTAGTGCTTGCAAAATTCATAGAAACATAGAAATTGCAGAGAGAGCTGCAAATAATGTATTGAAGCTTGATCCAGAGGATGCTGGAACCCACATCTTATTGTCCAATATATATGCTTCACTAGGAAACTGGGATGGAGTGATTATGACTAAATCTTCTGTAAGGCGTCTAACACTGAGAAAGGAGCCTGCAGTGAGTTGGACCGACAGGTACGTACTTTCACAGCAGGTGATGTTTCACTCCCAAAACATGCTGAGATCCAACAGGAGTTGGAGGGATTGATAATCAAGGCCAGGGGGTTGGGGTACCTGATACAAGCTTTGTGCTGCAGAATTTTGGTGAGAATGAGAAGGAAGAGTCCTTATATTATCATAGCGAGAAGCTTGCAGTTGCCTTCGGAGTCTTGAGTAGTCGGGAGAGTAGTAGCTTTATAAGGATCTTGAAGAACCTGCGAATCTGTGGCGACTGCCATTCTTGGATAAAATTTGTCTCTATCATCACAGGTAAAGAAATAATTGTCAGAGACATAATAAGATTTCATCATTTTAAAGGCGGTGCATGTTCTTGCAGGGATTATTGGTAATGATAGAAACTAGTAGGAAGGGTGTTGTCATGTCAACCTCTTACAAGTTTTGAACTTGAGCTTCACGTGGTAATAAGCCATAGCTCCAAGTGATAAAAATTTTGTCCTTCTGTGATCTTTATGATATTGGCATTGGTTGGGTTATTGCTTCCAACCTGCATCAGAAAAGCTTATGGAACCAAACCACTGACTTGGACACCATATAATGTTGTATGCATCATCTGAGGATGGGTAGGAGGCAAGTCAGATTGTGTAACAAACATATGGTTTAGAATCATTTGGATGCAATAGGAAAAATTATGTTGCTCTGGATTTACAAGCATCTGGAAATGACACCGGATTTTCCATAGAAGACAAATTTTATCACCTTTTCAAAGGTGATATCAACGGTATTTACCAGGGAAGGGGAGGGGCCGAGAGGCAGATTGGACTCAAGAAAGCTCTGTAAGTGTTCCCCTCGAAATTATATTTAGCACACTCATGATTTTTCTGTATTTATAGCAAATTACTCTCATTGTCACTTCATCATTATCTGCACGTATGGTAGATAGATTGAGTTTAGGAAGATATATATTGTATTGGATGTTGATTGCTAGCTCACTTGCAAGCTTAAACAAAAAGAATGTGAAATCAGAGTTACAAGATTTTATGGTGGCTGTCCTATTTCATGTGAAATATTCTGAAAGGTTTCTCTCATATCCTTTTTGTTAACAGAAAACTATACTATATAGCCTTTCTGTTTGCTAGTTAAACAAAATAAACTACATAAGCAAGTGAAGGCAAGATCCTAAAACATATGCTCTGTTTTGAAAACAATAAGCACTGGATGGAATTACTTATCGCACTTTTGTTACTATTTTCAGTTTGATCTTTATGGGGATCATGATACTACGTTTATAAAGCTACGTTCGTGATGGTCTTCAGCATTCGTGCTATAGCCGATAAAACTGAGCTGTTCATTTCCATTCGGACCACCTCTGTGGAAACCGTAAATCGATGGACAGAACCAGGCATTTGTGGCCATTCTTATGTTGGTGAACAACTGAATCATATTGTGTAATGTATAAAATTCTTCCACAATACTTTCGATTGTTGAAGAGTGAAGTCTTATGTCATGTATCAGATGAACTCCTCGATGGAAATGTTCACCCTGTTGAATATATAACAGCATATACCGTTTTTAAAAATTTTGATACGGTTTTAAGTCTTTGATCTATTTTAACCGTTACCTGATCCTTTAATATACAGTTTTTTACAATTTTTTTTGTTAACAAATTTAGTATATAAATTGATATCTAATAAATATTAATAATAAAATATTTTTTTAATACTTAATAAAATATTTTATTTATAATTTTAAAATATTGTTCAACTCAAACTATTCTACCCGTGAACCTCCCCCTCGACTCTTGAGCTTAATGATCATGGACGGTAGATGGGAGGGAAGGCATACCTCCAATTGGCTTTCCATTATTTGAATTCCAGCGTACTTAGATCAACCTTATACACCAAATAATGTTTCTTACATGCAAAATTATAGCAAAAACGTTAAAGAAAAGAAAGAAAAAACTCTAGGAAATGCAAATAGTAAAAAAAGTACAAATGTACAATGATAACTCGTTGGGACATGATCTTATTTTACATTTATGCTTTTTTTAACATATTGTTTACATTAAAAAAAAGCCGTAATTGTATGCAAAATAAGAATTCATAAAAATGATTCATGCCCTGATAAGGTATGATCAACAGATATGTGTAAGATGTAGACACTGGTGACGGCCGGCGAACCTCCCCTCGAGAAATCGAACTCGAAGGCTTGATGAGGGCTTTTCACTTGTCTTGTTTGTCACTTATATCCGCCATTTATCTTTTTGGATTTTGCTCTCTTTTGTGAATAATTATGGCGTCTCTTTCCTACCCTTTCAGCATTATATTACAATTATTTGTGTCATTTGTAATACCTACTATTCACTATAGACATTTCGTTTCTTACGATTACATTTCAGCCGTTACTCAGGCGTAAGTAATTCCAACTCTACAATTTAATCCATGATAAATACAAAGTATTATGTTAAATTAATTATTACTATGTATATAAGGGTATTCATTGTACGAGTCAAGTCGAGTTTTGTCTAGCTCAAGCTCGACTTTTTTAATTTTGAGTTCATCAAATTTGAGTTTGTTTGATTAGTATACAATGATCTCTTTTTTCATATAATTCTTATTAAAATTTAATTTATAATTAAAATATTTTAACTTTGACATTATTACACATAAAAGATAATTTCATCATGTATATTTTTATTTAAATAATTATCATATAATAATATTTTATTATTTGATTATATTTATATAAAAAAACTTAAGATAGTCAAAAATCTTATTCTTAATATAAACTATAAAGTATCGAATTTCACGTGAAGGCGACTTGAGAAATTATAAGCGATCAAAGGCCCCACTACTCCCTCAACATCCATCCCTATGTCCCTCTTACCGGCTACAATGGGAAAAAACAACGGCCTCAAAATGCTCAAGAGAAAGACTGCATGAAAGCTAGAGAGCCAAGAGTAATTGGACAATGATGCTGATATTGGAGACGTGGTTGACTTGCGATCACTTGAAGATCGAAGAGTTGGTTGGTTAAAAACTTCTCCTATGACCTGTTCAGGCATAATCGAACTGTCATCTCAACCCAAACACTCCCTCAACATGTATTTGTTCTTGCTGATTCCTGGAATTCAGATTTATGTCTTTCTTCTACTGTTAGTGTTGGCTAGTCTTATGCATATTCATCATTGCTTCATTTACAGAGATGTTTCCCATTCAATTTACTAGCCAGTTGCATTCCATGCTTCTCTATTACTTTTGGTAAAGGAAAATTTTATTGATTGTTCTATATTGTTGTTGATTTTAAACATTTTTTTAAAACAACGATGCATTTTTTATTATTAGATATTAAAAGTCACTAGAATAAATGGGACAAAAGAATATTTTATGCAAATAAGAAATATAGAGTCCTTTTTACTATCAATAATTTTTTTATGGTCACAATATTTGCTTTTGAAGATCCGTAAATTATTTTGTGCATATTTCATATTTTTTTCGAAGCAAATAGTAAACTTCAAGAAAATTCTGTTTATCTAATATATTATATAAATTTAATATAGTATTAAAAAAATTAAACACAGCCTACACGTATTACAGGGTCCACATCGAGTTATTATTTATATGGATGCTACACCAACTATATTTTGCTAGGGAGAAATATTTTTTTATGAGCCACTTTTAAATGAATAAAATGAATACATGAATGTAATTAAGATTTCTCGTTGCATTAAGAAATTTTTTTTAAAAAGGTGTGAAACACGTACATTTGTAAGACTAGTGTCGCCAGGCTACAGGTGGCCTGGACAGGAATTGAACTTTGGAGTGATTTAAAGCCATGCCCATGCATGGATGCCCCCTTCTCTGTCACTCACATTCTAACTCTTAACTCCTCCTCCACCATCCTACCTTCCTTCTCCCCATGGCCGGCGATGACCGACTCTTCGATCTCGGAGACGACGTCGCCATCTTGATCCTCCTCCGCCTGCCGGTGGATGACCTATGCCGATTCCTCTGCGTGTCCAAGAGGTGGTACAGCACCATCTCTTCCCCCTCCTTCAACATCCTCCACCACCGCGACCATCCCTTCTCCTGCATCTCGTGCGGCTTCCTCTACCACCTCGTCGACCCCGCCCAGTCCTCCACCCGCGCCCTCGACATCTCCCAACTCGAGGCCATCCCCTGCCGCCGCCATGAATACGAACACTCCCTCCCCTCGCTTCTCCTCGACCGTCTCCTCTCCATGACCCTCGACGCCAGTCAGCAGCTCCTCCTTGCCGATACCCACAGCGGCGTCGTCCTATTTCTCGACAAGGACGTCCAGCCAGAGCACTACCTCCTCTGGAACCCACTCACCCAGCAGCGAGTCGCCCTCCCACATCCTCCGCCTTCTAACTTCCATAACCGCATCGTCAAGCTTTCTATAGTCGACGGCGCCCGCTTCCTAGTGGTCGCGCTGCATTGGAAGAGAACTCCACCCTCCGCCGAGATCCGGGTCTTCTGCTCCGATACCGGCGAGTGGACGACCACCGCCCTCTCCGCCGGCGTCTTGTTCCCGACGGGGTGAGCTCCCCGACGCTCATCGGGGAGACGCTCTATTGGGTCGATGACGATGGGGAAGTCTCAGCTTTTGACACCAGGGAGGGCAGGTTCTTCAAGTTGCCGTCGCCGGATCCCGTGACCCTCGATTGCAAGCTCTATAACGGCCGGCTCTGTCCTTCCTCTGGGAAGCTTTACTACGTCTATTTCGACCAGATGTGGTATCTACACTTCCTATACATTAAATTCTTGAAAGATTTTGGTAAATATTAATGGATCTCAGCTCCGTACGATTCATCAATCATAGCTGTACAATAGTTCGGAGAGACTGGTTTTGGTGTTGCAGTGGTATTGTTTGTGACCACAAGATATGAATAAACGTTATTGTAAAAATGATGATTATAAATATAATATTTCGTCAGACTAGTTAGATATTATCAACTGCATCACTTGCTTTACTTTGTTGTAAAAGATATATACTGTTAGTTTAGGTACTTGTTTTACTTTTTGTAAAAGATATATACTGCAACTTAAGGGCCGAGACGATTATACTTATCAAGTCAAGCAAAAGAAAATTTTGAAAAAAATAAAAGAAAAAGAAAAAGCAATTTATTTAGGTAAAGATCATTTGTAAATTCTTGTGATTTATCGTGAAAACTCAGATTAAATGGCTTGACTAACATTATAATTCTTTCATGTTTATTTGTGTCTACCACTCCTCTAACAAGCTTTATTTACACTTTTGTCGGTCAGTTACACATGAAATTTTATAGATTTGAAAATGTCGTAACTCAAATATATATATCTGGTAGATTCGTTACTAACATCTCCCCTATTTTCCAATAGGAAAGTTTCTGTCTGGGAGTATGACAGCGGCAACAAGGTGCCATGGTTGACCCGGCATGTCGGCAATCTCTCTAACATGGTGGCCGGCCACCCACATGTCTTCCATGCATATCAAGAAACAAAGAATTTGCAGACGAGCATCCCCGGCCATGATCGTTTCCTACCCTTGGCGCTGCACCATGCTAAGGCTCAAATTGTGTACTTGAAGTTTGAAGGGTTCATTCTGCGTCTTGATTTGGAAAAGAAAACTTTAGAAGTGGTTTGCGAAATTGAGAATGAGATGCTTCAATTCCACACGGCTTTCACCTATGTTATTCCTTATGAACAACCGTTGTCGCCAATCAAAATACCGGATATTAATTAAGGATAATGCATGCTCCTCCCACCAAAGAGGATTTTGCCTCCTTCGTATGTGAAGACCTAAAAAACATTATGTTACAATTTGTTATTAATTAATTGCACAAGAACTTGGTAGTTCAATCTGGGTATACAGAATATACTTAAGGATTTGTACGCATGTTCTTATCGATAATTAAGTTCCTTTCTTTCTGAAAATTGTCCTGTAATTAGAACTAATAGATAGCATATTATATGATCGATGTTGGAGTACATCTCATTGCATGATTTAATTTTGAGGGTAAGTTTGTATATCATTTCTTGTAATTAGCTATTATTGATCATTACTAACTGCAAAGATAATTATAACTTTTTTCGAAAAAAATAATTAATAAGGAGTTTTAATGAATAATGAGAAGTCGACTTCTTCAATTCTAAAATCACAACATAAATGTTCCTTAAGCAACCATATTGGTGTGCTAGACAATGAATCTGCTAATCAAAATGAGCAAACTGGAACAACAGGTATATGATGCCAAAGGACTGAGCCACATTAAACTAAACATAAGTGCACAATAAAAAGGCATGATGTTAACTAAAATAAAAAAATGCAAGAAGGCACGCTAGGACTCAACAATAAGCATTATCTAGTGCATGACTTTGAATTAAATCAAATTAAAATGGCTATATACTTTTCTTTACCATTCAGAATAATAAGAAAAATTGATAAAATTATTGAAAAGATAATTAATGAATCCTCAACGACTACCCATATATCAATTTATTATTTTATTTAAGGTAGATAATTATTTTTTTAATAAAAATTTAATATTATTGACCTCTATAAATAAAAATGTATTAATATTAATATATTTAATTAAAATTTATGTTATTATATCTTTTTAAAGGTTGACTTTGCATTACTAAAAAGTTTACGTTATTAAAAAATTTGTGATCTTAACATAAATTTTCCGTTACTAAAAAGTTATTGAATTATATCAAAATTTACCAATGATTCACTGTTTGTCAATGGTTAAAAGGTCTTCAAGTTAGTAGCAGCAATCCCTCAAGAATGTCGTAAACCGTGTGATAATGATAAATGGTCGAAAAAGTGTTAAATGATAATGATAAATATTTTTGACACCACAACAATCGCACTGCTTATGCCCTAATTCCAGTCACGCTGAGATTGCTTTGGACGTTGAAAGTGTGAAACACAACTCCCGGGACTCAACTTGCAAAAACCCCAACATAGCTAAGTTCATGAATTGTGATAGAAGATTTCTTGAACCTAGAAGTTGAATGAGCTTCTACAAAATATCAATTTTTGAAAGATATAAACACAAATTTCATGTTACATAATCTTCATTAACTGCTGCCCTGGAATCCCTATAGTTTAAGAGGGATGATTCGAGTTTCTCAGAAATCAGAGTAATCCATGCCTGCAACAACGGTTTAAAAGTTAAAAGTGCCAAATGGAATGCTCCTGTGTTGTATACATTGAAACAAGATAACAAAAGAAAGCGAGTGCTCCGTGATTCTCCAATACCGTCATAGAGAAAACAAAAGATTGTTTGACGAGGGTTTGAAGAAGCACAACTTTTATATGGCAAAATTTCCTAAACTCTCCCACTAAAAAATATTTAAATCGGTGGATAAGGAATTTATGTACAAAGAACAGTTTACGCACCTGATCTAGAGTTGTGAAACCCCTGATTGTGTCCCCACCAATTATTGCAACTCCTCGCTCTCCAAGTGGCTGTAAGATCACTGCCTATAAACATAGGCAACCAATTTTCAGCACACCAAACAAAGTTAAATTTTTGAAGTTCAAATCAAGGAAAATATAATGTAATTTGTATGCCACACTTTTGGAAGCATAGAGGGAAGCAAACAAAAAAAATTGAATCTATTTTTAAAGCAAAATTAGTTGTTAAAAGGGCTTTCATATCTGAAAAAAAAGACAAAAAATAGTTACAAAAGTTCTAATAAAACAAGTTCCAAAACAGGACTCATAAGCCATCAAACTTACAATGAAATGCAAAGCACTTAATGACTGTTCCACAACATAACACAATCCACAAAATGATGACCGACAAATGATGATTGGGAATCAAAAGCTATACCTGAGTGTTGGACGGTAAAAAAGGCATATCAGACTTCCCAGGATACAAAGAAAGGTTAGCTAAGAAGCTTTCTGCAATTCATTTAAACTATACAATTTTGGTAAATCATATATTGGACATATGTTTTATCAACCAGGAAACCAATGAAGTCATTGTCATCCATGGCCTTCTCCATGGCAAAAAATTCATTAGACTTGAAAAAACATCGGAACTGCAACTTACGAGTTCCAGATTTCATAACGCCTTGACAAAGAGAGCCTTTTAGCAATTGTACAGGATCCACAACAATGGCATCAGCACTTTGTGATGAAGATGAAGCTGCAATCCCAACTTGAAGAAGACAAGTGTCATCGTACACAACAACTAGTGATCTGCAACATGTAGCATTCGATAGAGAATCCCAGAACCTGAAAAGAAATAAAGGAAATCATCTTAGATATCAATGTTTGTGCTTGGTGCATGGCTCTAGAAATTATAGATGAAGAAAATCATAAAATACAAGTCAGTGGTAAAGGACTGCATTATTGTCAAGGTTAATCAAAAAAAGGTCAATGATTGGACATTAAAACAAGATATAAACATGGAAAAAAAACATTAACAATTCAGAATCTACATTGGCAAGTCAAATGAGTTCAGCAACCAATAAAACTTCAAACTATAGTTCTCGAAAGATGGTTTCAGCACCTAATACATCACAAGAAATCCACAATTCATTAAAAAAGAACAAGCATTTAGCAACTGTACGCAGTACCACAGCAACTCAGTTGTTAAACGCTCTGAGATGTCAGAACAAATTATCATGCATTCAACACCTTCAGGAGTAACCTACAGAAAAAGCTAAAGAACCAGACATTAGGTGTAATAAGTAATGCAGGAAGAGAAAACGTAACAAAGAGATAGTTGTCTCACCGGAGCTATATATTTTGGGCGGATTGATAACCATACTAGTCCATTGAGAATGCATGTAACTGCCAATGCTAGGGTCAATATGTCTGCCCTTGACTGTGAACTGAAAATATTACTAGTTAGTTCACATTTTCTAGGAACAATACTACTGGGAAAGATTAATGCAAAGCATAAACTCATGAATATGAGAAATGAATATCTAAAAACATAGTAAGGAAAGCTAAAATAAAGAGAATTTGGAAGTCCAATACCCACACAAAATGAGTAAACAAAACAGAAAAAGTGTTACCTCAAACAAACAGCACCTCCTCATGTTAGCCATAGTACACTCAAAATGCAACCATGTATATGATAGAGTTCGCTACAAATATAAGGCAAATTTGGCAAGGATTGAGGTCACCAGCCTCGATCTTGGTGGATTGAGTTAATCAAGGTCACCAGTCTCGATTAGGTGAGTTTGGAGATCACTCGTTTGAGTGATAAACAATTAAAAGAGGATTTTTTCATTAATTCATTTTATGTTGTCTAAAATAATAAATTACATCTTCTATATAGACTATTAGACTTCCTTTGATCATTTATTAATTTGAAGAGTAATACCTAATATGTAGACTCCTAGACTTTTGAAACGGAGAGTTACATTGAACATAGAAAAGACCCAACTCAAAGAGTTATACTTTCGACAACTCTGCAAATGCTTGTGTATTATCTGTCCCAAGTCTAAATATATAAAGGAGGAGCGGAAGAAGAAGTTTAGTATTCATGTCCTCAAAACAATTTTAGTATCAGGTGGGAGAAGAAGTTTTTTTTCTCACTAAAGAAAAATAAAATTGAGACCTAATAAGGTTTAGCCCATTATCAATCAATTCATATAAAGCCTAAAAAGAGAGCCTCAAATGTCTAATAAACAGATGTTTTCCTAGGATCAGCCCAAAGCCCCATTAACCCAGTACCTAAGCAACCAAAAATGCAAAGCACGAAATCCATTAGCAGTACATCCCAAAGCAAATACCTTTTCAACGTTTCCAAGCGTGAGCATCAAGTAAGTAAATTTGTCTAGAGACAGTGATGTTCGTGTAGCAAGTTTACCAACAAATTTTCCATACAAAAGAACATAAAAGAAAAAGAAAAAATAAAGAAAGAATGAACGAAACCTGCTAGCATTGGAAACGGGGGCAATGCCGGAAACGGCACGGTTAACAAGAACAGCAAGGAGGGAGATGCTACCAACCCAGATGGGAATCTGCCGAACAGCTTCGTCGTTCTGCGGCACCCACTCGGCCGCCCATTCCGCCTTCGGACTGGGGACTTTGTAAGCCTCGCTCTTCTCCTCCTATAAAAAAAAAAAAACTCAAAATTTAACACACAGAGAAGCAGTGAGACTTTATAGCAAAATATGTACGAAACCAAAAAAAAAACCTGTGATGAAGAAGAGGAAGAAGCTTTGACGGAGAGAGGTGGAGGAAGGCGATGGAGAAGGATGGAAGGCGATGAGGGGCTGGGAAGAGACCAAGTTGAAGGAGGGACAGGAAGGGTGGCAAGTCTCATTGCGGGGGCGGAGAAGAAGATCGAATGGCGCACCTTTGGGAACTCTTCTTCTTTTTTAAGGTACGCCCGCCACTCTTTCGCACGGCGAAAGACAACTTATAGAAAAGAAAGAAAAAAGAAAATTCAGTTGACTTCGTTATCGACCGATTTTACTTGAAAGGAGAAGATTTTACTTCGCTAGTTGAAAATCAAGTTAAAAATAGGCCGAATCAGAGGAGTCAAAGAAAGTGGATTAAGAATTAGTTAATTCTCACCGCTAGAGAAATGACCGGATTTTGACTAGGGGAGAGAGACATTATTTGGGGGGGGGATGATTTGACAGCAGAGATAGTTTATAGTAATAAAAATTAATTTATTCTTTACTTGAATTAATAATGATAAAACAAATCTTTAAAATATAAAATAAAATATAGAAAATTTTAATAAAATAAAATATAATTAATAATAGTCTAATAATATATATTAAAATGATGCAGGGGATAGGGTGAGGAGATCAATGACCAACTTTATGCTTTTCGATGAATCGGTCCGATTCAACAATTTCCTTTTAATCTGATTCAATGTCTGATCCAATTTTTGCAACTATGGTTAACTTAAGGCGTGAAATAAAATTGTGGATCTATTTAGTTGATACAAGAGTGATGTCGCGTGCAATGCATGTGTTAGATCGATAGATTTTAATTTTTGAAAAAAATATTTTTTAAAAAATTAAATAATAAGATGATAGTAATTACATATATCTTAGAGATAAATTCTAAAAAAATTCTCATTTTTATCTCATCAAAAATAACAAAATATTCTATTTTTATCTCATTATAATTGATAATTACGTAATATCTTAAAATAAATTATAATTTAAAGATATGCTCCAATTAAATTTATTTTATATTTTCATTGTGTTTGCTTCCTCCTTTCATTAATGTTAATATATATTTCAAAGCAGATGAGTAGATAAAATGTAAAATGTCTGCTTTGGAAAAAAAGGTTTAAAATGTATGTAATTTATTTAGTTATAATAACTTGTAAAAATATGTAAATTTAAATCAATTATTAAGAAAAGCTTTTTCACATAAATATTTCTTTTTGCATTTTTTACAATAAATTTTAAAGATAAAAATAGTCAATGCACAAGACTAGTTACGTAAATGTACTAATCCAATTACCTGGATGATTTCTACACTTTAAAGAAAAATCACGATGTTTTAAGATAAGAAAGAGAATATAAGAATTGGTGGTGAGGATTTTAGAGGCTTAAAGTGAGAAACCAAAAATAATTGGACAAGTGAGGATTTAATAGTCAGGAACCGTTAAAAGGAGAATTTTATAAAGGCACCACATTAACCTCAAGAACAAGGGTTCTTTGAATCGACAGAAAGAGATAGAGAGAAAATAGAAGAAAGAGAGAATAAAAAAGAGAAGGACCCCCCAAGCACATCCAGGAAGCTATTCAATTTGTTGTTCAAAAGCCTGCCCAGGACGTGCAACATCTTCGAGAGAGCTGTAGAATGCCATTAGGGTCCGTGCAACACCAAATGGAAGTTCTGTCGAAGGAGCCATCTTGCTGTACTTGGAGAACACCATGACGAAGTCTCAGCACCGAAGCCTTGCTTTGATCTTGTCACCTGCTACCTCGCCGCCATCATCACGCTACAGCTGTCATCCTTGCATAGAAAAGACATTTCTACGGTGTTGGAAGAGACTCATCCCCTGTTTATTGCCGAGCTTTAAAGTTGAAGCTTGCCTTGCTACTGTTGCACATGCTGGAGGAGCTACCGATTAGCTATGAGATAAGGGACTGCATGTCGCTTTGTTGATCATTGCCGCCCCCGCTATTGCCATCTTGTTGTTATGCTGCTAAAGGACGGAGCTGCCACCGCTAAAGCTTTGCACCCAAACGGAGTATTGCACCGCTAATCATCTACGCCACTGTGAAGCCTTGACAAGAAATTGCATCGGAAATCCCTTTGGAGCCTTGTGAAATCGTGAGCAAGGGATATGAAGGCCGCCACATCCCTGGAGTCCAGCCCCATTGTTGTTGTGCAGCCTCGCCGAAATCCTCATCGAGCTAAGCATTCTAGAAGAATTGTTGTCGTTGCAGGACCGCCATAAAAACAAGGGAGAAGTAAGGAGTTGGTGTCATTCAGACCTGCCAACAAAAGCTGCTCTTCACTGGAGCTTGGCACTGCCTAAGTCTTACTGCCTCCCATGTGCTCACTGTCGTGAAGCCTCACTGTAGTTCGTCTGCTTGAAAGGAATTTTTTCTTTTTTGCAGGTAAAAACAGGGGACGGATTAGGAGGATTTCTTGCTACTATACATCACTGGTTGTCAGCAGCCCATCATCATCTCCACTCGCCAAGGGAAGGAGGAGTTTGCCAGTGCCCAACCGAGAAAAAGTGCTCAGGTCGCCATGCACCTGTCTTCACCGAAGTCGGAGAAGACGTTGCTCAGAGCAAGGGGAAAAGCAGAGAAAACAGACATTTTCCAGAAAGTGCTTCGGTCGACCAGTAACGTCTTCAATCATAACCTCATCACCGGTCTAATTTCCGTCAACCCGGCTATCATCCCTAGCCGAGTTCTATCGCCAGAGATGTTGGGTTGTACCTCCTCCGTAAATACATGAACTTACAACCCTATTTTGGAAAAGACCAAGATTTTTTAGCTTTGGTTAGTTGAAAGGAATAAAAGGAACGTACAACGCTTTTCTTCTTTGGTTTTTTTGGTTTTTAGGTTATGGAGAAAACTGTTGCTACAAAGGGAGGAAGAAAATTGTGTAGATTGAAGAAAAGGTGAATGTTTTGTTGAGATTGACTTGCAATCGTTAATGGTGACTTTGCCGAATTCTTAATCTATAATATTCTTCCTTTATTATCTTCTAAGACTTTATACTAATTTTGTAAAAAGTACAGTAAATTGATATTGGGGAGTTTGTTCTCCTGTGGATCTATTCTGTATCAAAGTTGTGATATCGTGAATTTGATTTGGTCGTTTGCCCTGTTATTTTTTTTCAAATTTGGGGTTTTCTATGTAAAATTATCTTGTTTGATCTCTCTATTTTGTTTGGTAATATTCATATTTACTTGTTGAAATGGGGATTTTGCTTGCTTAATCCCAACAGGAGACACCGCTGTCACCAGGGAAAAATCAGAAAGTTGCTGACCAAAAAAGGGAGAAAACAGAGCAGGAAGCGGGAGCAAGTGGTGGATTTCATGGCCGATTTCCGATCAACGCTGGTCATTCCTGGCTCCGTCGTGGTGTCCGTAGTGAATATGGTGAAGTGATCAACAAACCCAAGTCGAGTCCCACAAGATTAAGTTTCCGCTGTTGCCAGCCGCGGAGAGCTGATTTCACGACCGTTTTTGATAAACACTGATCCTTCCCGGCCATGAAGTAGTCACCATCATGAAGCTGGCGAAGTGATCTACAAACCCAAATCGAGTATTACCAGGGTTCCTCATCGCCATCGCCGGAAAAACTCAGGAAGTTGTTGCATGGAGCAACTCGCCACAGCTAGTATTGCCGTCGTCGTAAAGAAGTCTAGAGATTTACATTGAGGATCAATATCAAAGGTTTTACTTTTCCACAGCCTCGTCAATCCCGGGTGGTTAACAATCCATGCCAAATTAGCTTTGCTGTTGATGCTGGAATGAAAGCCCAACGCCGGTGGTGTTGCTACTAAGAAACAGAGAACTATATAAAAATTTTATACGTATTATTTAATATTTGTGACATTTTTTTATTTTTATTGCAGTATCTCTTTGCACAGTAAGTGCGTTTTAGTCTCACTAAACTCTCAAACCCGAATTAGAAAGATGCAGTCTGCGAGGACGGACGATCCCGCACCCAACAACTACTTGGCAGAAGTAATCGTTGCTGCCATTGTTATGAACTATATTAAAAACAAATAATTTTTAATAAATGATCAACACTTCAATTATAAATTTTATAAATTAGCCAAAACAAATCCTTAAAAACTTCTACACAAGACTTCATATTATGCACATCACAAAAATCTTTCCAATTTTTTCCTACTTTAAATTTAATCGGCTCATTTGATTAGTCACGTAGATCATACTTGCACGACAATTATTTTACCAAGTCAATCTCAAAAGTAGTTAGTGAGGAAAGCAAGAAAAATTTGATAGTGCATGAAAGATTTTCCTTTTAACTGGTGAGGGCTATATTATATTGAGCGATGTATGCCAACGGGATCCACAATCGCGAGCCGGGATATACCACAAAGGCAGTTACCACGTACAAGCTAGAGATTAAATTCAAAAATCAGATACAGTTAGCGACTCACGAGAGTACAAAATACCACATCACATTATACATGCACGATGTTCTAATTGAAAAAATTTTGGGTCCGCCCGGGAGCGACGCCGATGGAG
Source organism: Piper betle (assembly GCA_033002965.1). Lineage (NCBI taxonomy): Eukaryota > Viridiplantae > Streptophyta > Magnoliopsida > Piperales > Piperaceae > Piper > Piper betle. The sequence goes on from JAURVB010003320.1 coordinate 61,598, forward strand.
ACGCCGTGCGTCTCCACCGTCGATTCCAGGGATGATCGACGGTGGAGACGCTCGGCGTCTCCATCGGCGTCGCTCCGGGCGGACCCAAAACCCACTCGTTCTAATTAGCCCTCCCAAACAAAGAAGCTAACAGATTAAAAACATCTTGCCTTGCCCACTGAGTCAGCTACTTGCATGGTTGATTACTACCCTTTTTGGATCGGCCCTCTCTCATGGAAGTGCTCGTCCGATTATACGTACGGCTCCTCATGTCAGCTTCTTCAAAGGACTAATCTCCGGTACAACACGAGAAATACGAACATCAAAGACAACTTCATCTTCTTCATTCTTCACAAGCTCGCACACTAGAGCATCGTCTTCTTCAATTACATTATCAGACACAAAATCTGGCCAACCGCTAGCAAACTGACCTCCCACTCTATCACGCATCGGTTCACAACGTACCACCCATCCACGCTCTTCTCCGGGCACCTTGAGACTGATTTTGGAGGCAGTCCTTTGTTGCAGATGATCCTAAACGAAGTCAACTGGGATAGCCTACTTGTGTACATATTCCATCCACAAGAAATTAAGCAACACACAAATTTTTCTGTTAGACTTGATCATAAATATGACGTGTGTCATCCATTACATGGACGACCTCAAAGTACGCCCACCCATCAGAAGAGTACTCCATGTTATCATTCTGATCATCTAGTTCTTCGTCTTCTGAAGAGGTGGAGCATTTTGTTCTTAAAGATCCAGCTCCTTGGCTATTAAGAGCGTCGGCTACTTCCGAACAAGTTGTCGGTGAAAATCGGTTTTATCTTCTCACATCCACTTTGATGATCAAATGTTAGGACGTGGGAGCCGACTGTCCCCATCACATCTAAACACCAGGATATCACGGGCTCGCAATGCTTGTTCCTTCACAAACCGCTGACAACCGCTACCAAACACCACTTTGTCTTTGGATGATGATCTCCATGATCTAAGCTCCACTGGCCACTCTCTGCCCTTTCGACCAGTGAGAATCATTTTATCCGGTGGTTCCGATCCAAAATACCTCCCAAACTTTTTCTGGATTTCTGCGGTGCAAAAATTATACCAATCATTTAATATAAGATTCAAATTTTGTAAACCGTGCCAAGCTAGCGGCTTAGAAAAAAACTTCAACGTTGAACGCAACATATAATTAAGACCAGCTAACCAGCTAGGTGCAGGTAATGAAACATATTTGTTGGCTTAGTAGCTTTGGAGAGAAATCAGAGCCTAAGGATGTGCAGAAATACCGATCTTCAAGGTTACGATGATTCCAGTTAAGAAGTTCCTGCCATCCTGAATTCTCCTCGTATACAGACACCTTCGTATCATACCTTCCTCTATATATATATATATATATGAAAATTACTACTGTGCGCAACGTAGTCTGCGGCCCGGATTTGGTTTTTTTTCAACCCATTCCTCCTCCTCCTCCCCTAATCACGCCGCCCCCTTGGCGCCACCCCACCCCCCGGCCGGCCCCGGCCCCGTCCAGCCCCCTCAGCGCCGCCCCGCCCCCGGCCGGCTCCCCCGCCCCCACCAACAGCAGCGGCGGCAGGGGGTGGCGCGCCACCTGCGTTGCTCCCCACCCACGCGAGCCCCGCCCCTCACGCCGGTTTTCGCCGCCCCCTCGGCCGCACCCTGCCCCCGGCCCCGCCCTGCCCCCAGCCCCGCCACTCCCCCAGCCAACCCCCCGGCCCCGCCCGCAGCCGTCCCCCACCGCCCCCGCAAGGAGCCGCGGCGGTCCCCCCTCCCCGCGTTGCTCCTCCCGCTCACGGCCGCCCGCGCTCGGCCGCCCTGCCCGGCCGACGCCACGCGTTTCCCAGCAGGCCCATCCAGCCCCGAGGCGGCGACATTGTTGGCCAGCAGACGGCCGGCGGCAAGGTCGCCGGCAGGGGGTGGCGCGCCAAAACAAAGGGAAGAAACAGGGGAGGGTATTTTGGTAATAAAAACTTTACTCGATCGGACTCCGGTTAATATTACAAAATAAATTTAAAAAATAAAATAAATTCATAATAAAAACTTAACTCGGTCCCGACTTAAGTTAATATTACAAAAAAATTTAATAAAATAATTTCGTAATAAAAATTTTATTCGATCCCGACTCGAGTTAAAATAATTTATTACGGAATTATTTTATTTTTAAAATTTATTTTGTAATAAAAACTTGATTCGAGTCGAGACCGAGTCAAGTTTTTATTACAGAATTATTTTAATTTTTTAATTTATTTTGTAATCAAAACTTGACTCGGTCCCGCGTAGGATCGATTCAAGTTTTTATTACAAAATTATTTTATTTTAAAATTTTTTTATTTTTAAAATCAATTATTTTATTTTTTTAAAAATTTATTTCGTAATATTAACTCGAGTCAGGATCAAGGTCGCCGGCAGGGGGTGGCGCGCCAAAACAAAGTGAAGAAACAGGGGAGGGTATTTTGGTAATAAAAACTTTACTCGATCGGACTCGAGTTAATATTACAAAATAAATTTAAAAAAATAAAATAATTTCATAATTCAACTTAACTCGATCCCGACTTACTCGATCCTTGATTTACTCACGAGCGAGTCAGGAGTAAATCAAGGCGTGTTAGGAATAAAACTTGACTTGACTCACCTCGGCCCCGGCCCGGCCGTGTCCAGGCGATCTACCAACTGGCCCTGGGGGAGTCGGTAATTTCGTAATCGAGAAAACTTGACTTGATCTCTACTCGAGTCAATAGTATGAAATAAATTTTTCAAAAAAAATTTGTAATAAAAACTTGACTCGATCTTGACTCAAGTCAATAGTATGAAATAAATTTTTTAAAAAAAAATAAAATAATTTTGTAATAAAAACTTGATTCGATCTCGATTCGAGTCAATAATATAAAATAATTTTTTTAAAAAATAAAGTAATTTTGTAATAAAAACTTTATTCAATCTCGACTCGAGTCAATAGTATGAAATAAAATTTTTTTAAAATAAAGTAATTTATTAATAAAAACTTTGACTCGATATAATATTAGGAAATTATTTTTTAAAAAAATATATTTCATACTATTGACTCAAGTCGAGATCGAATCAAGTTTTTATTAATAAATTATTTTATTTTTTAAAAAAATTATTTCGTACTATTGACTCGAGTCAAGAACGAGTCAAATTTTTATTACGAAATTATTTTTTAAAAAAAATTATTTTATACTATTGACTCAAATCGAGATCGAGTCAAGATTTTATTACAAAATTATTTTATTTTTTTAAAAAATTTATTTCATACTATTGACTCGAGTCGAGATCGAGTCAAGTTTTTATTACGAAATTACCATCCCCGTTTTCTCCACCTTTCTCCCCTGCTTCTTCCCTCCTCCCGCCGCGCGACCGCCGGTGACCTCGCTGGGGGCCGGCGGGTAGACACCTGAACGCGGCCGGGCAGGGGCGGGGGAGCCGCAGCGCCGGGCGAGGCCAGGAGGGGGATGCCGCGGTGCGGCCAGGGTGGTGGGGGCAGCGGAGCTGGCGGGGCAGGGGCAGGGGCGGGCTGCGGGGCGGGGGCAGGGGCTGGGGCGGCCGGCGGGACGGGGGCATGGGGCGGCCAGCGGGCGGGGGCGGGGGCGGGGCAGGGGCAGGGGCAGGGGCAGGTGCGGCAGGGGCAGGGCGGCGGCGGGACGGGGGCATGGGGCGGCCGGCGGGGGCGGGGCGGGGGCAGGGGCGGCCGGCGGGACGGGGGCATGGGGCGGCTGGCGGCCGGGGCCGAGAGGCTGGGGTCGGGGGCAGGGGCATGGGTGGCTGAAAAATTGGAAGGGGGGTTGGTATGGGGAGTTGTTGTGGACCGTTGGATCAGATCCAACGGTCCACATGGCGTAGCGCATATGCGTTGCTAAAAAGGGTCAGCACACAGTAGCGCTGCTGCGTATATATATGGAGAAAAGAAAACTATCCTGCAACACAGCCAGGTTGGCTGTGCTGCAGTTTGATTCCAGCCGTTGGATTACGATCCAACGGCTGGAAAATAAACTCCAATCCCCCCTCCTTCTTCCCCTGCATTTGCCGCCCTTTCCTTCTCCCCCTACCCTGTTTTGCCGCGCCGCGCTGCCCCACCGCCGGCCGCTGACCGCGCTACCAATCAGCGACGCCTCCGGCCAGTGCTGTCGCCGCCTCGCCACCGTCATCAAGTCCAGCGTCCCCTCCTGTATCCTCTCCCACCTCACTGCCTTCTCCGTGGCCGCCCGCTCCGTCTCCACCACCGACGCCGTTGCCGCCAACGTCGACAGCCTCCTCGTCCCCCTCTCCCTCGGCGGCGACGGTGAGATCCGCTCGATCGTCGACGAGATCCGGGCAGAGGGGCCGCGGCAGTGGTGGCAAGGATGCGAGCTGTGCAGAGGGGCCGCTTGGCTGTGCTGCACGGCGACCCCGGGCGTACGCCGTCCAGGCCTGGGGAAGAGTCGGGAAGGCAGCGAGCGGCCGGCGGCGAGGTCGCCGGTGGTGGGGCGGCAGCGGCAAAACAGAGGGGGAAGGAAAGGGCAATGGCAATTTTGTAATAAACATTTGACTCGCTCCCGACTTTGAATCAATATTACGAAATGAATTTTAAAAAATAAAATAAAATAATTTCGTAATAAAAATTTGACTTCCTCCCAACTCGAATTAATATTATGAAATAATTTTTTTAAAAAATATAATTTCGTAATAAAAACTTTGACTCGCTCCTGACTCGAGTCAATATTACGAAATACATCTCGAAAAATTTGAAAAAAATAAAGTAAAATACCATAAAATAAAATAAACCATTAGAACTCGATTAATTTATTTTATGGTATTTTACTATATTTTTTATATTTTTTGGGATATATTTTATAATATTGACTTTAGTCGGGAGCGAGTCAAGTTTTTATTACAAAATTGCCATTGTTTCATTTTTCTTCACCAACCCTGTTTTCTCCCCCCACCGATCAATGGCAATTTTGTAATAAAAACTTGACCGCTCCTGACTCGAGTCAATATTACGAAATATATCCCAAAAAATATGAAACAAATATAGTAAAATACCATAAAATAAAATAATCAAGTTATAATGGATTACTTTATTTTATGGTATTTTAATCTTTTTTCATATTTTTCAAGATGTATTTCAGAATATTGACTTGAGTCTAAAAGGAAATGGGCATGGGTAGTTTCGTAATAAAAACTTGACTCGCTCCAAACTCTAATCAATATTATGAAATAAATTTTAAAAAATATATATATAATAATTTTATCATAAAAACTTAACTCGTTCCCAATTTGAATCAATATTAAGAAATAAAATTTAAAAAATATATAAAATAATTTCGTAATAAAAACTTGACTCGCTACCGACTCGAGTCAATATTACGAAATAAATTTATTTTTTAAATTGACAGAATTAGTTTATTTTTTAAAATTTTATTTCATAATAAAAACTTGACTCATCCCGACTCGAGTCAATATTACAAAATAAAATTTAAAAAATATATAAAATAATTTTGTAATAAAAAATTGACTTGCTTTCGACTAGAGTTAATATTACGAAATAAATTTTAAAAAATATAAAAATAATTTCCTAATAAAAACTTGACTCTTGTTGGGAGTGAGTTAAGTTTTTATTACAAAATTATTATATATATATATATATTTAATTTATTTTGTAATATTGACTCGAGTCGGGGACGAGTCAAGTTTTTATTACGAAATTGCCCCCCCCTTATTTTCACCCCCGACTTTCTCCCCTACCGACGATCGCCCCTCTCCTCTGTTTTTCCCTGCCACCCCGACCGCCGGTGAGTTCGCCGCCGCCGTCACCTACACCACCGCCGGTCGTGCTGTAACTGCCTACTCACGTGACTCCCAAGCCGACGCCTCCCGCCGGCCGTGCTGCGCCGCACTGATGAGAAACAGAGGGACAGGGGAAGGGGTGGGGCGAGGTGGGGCAGGGGCGCAGGGGTAGGGGTGTGGGGGGCGCGGGGTGGAGCGAGGGGCGTGGGGCGGGGTGGAGCGAGGGACACAGGGGCGGGGTGAGGGGCGCGGCGGGGGGTGAAAGCAGGGGGGGGGGGGAAGGGTGGGGGCGCGGCGGGGGGAAGGGTGCGGGGCAGAGCAAGGGCGCGGAGCGAGGCGAGGGGCGCGGCGTGGGGGTGAAAATAGGGGAGGGAGGGAGGGGGGGGGGAAGAATTCTAGTCATTGGATAAAATCCAACGGCCGGAAGTGCAAGACAACCGAGGACAGCAACTCCCTATATATATATATATATATATATATATATATATATATGAATATAGAGCTGCGAGGAGCTATACTAATTATCTATACGAAGAGCGCATATCAATGTACTTTATTTTAGAAAGTAATAGTAATGTATTTTCGTAAAAAATATATATAAGAAAATCCTCGTTGTGCACTCTACCTCCTATTGGGTAATAGGGGGAAAAAAATATAAGAAAATCCTCGTTGTGCACTCTACCTCCTATTGGGTAATAGGGGATGAGTCTTTACGAGACCCTTACTAGGCTAGGACAGTTGGAGGTGAGTTGTCCCTCGTCTTTTAAAGTCAAGGAGACTAATAACTCATTGTAATTATATTTCAAAAGATTTTGTCGATCTCCTTGTCTATCACGTAAAAGAAATGGAATAACTCCCTTGCCCTATGTGGCAGATCCTACAAAGGGCTGGGCCCCTTTCTTTTTTTTACTTTTTCTATTACAAAGATTTAATGTCCAAAAAAAAAAGATTTAATGTGGTTCAGTTGCTGGAATGGGTGATTCAAATTTGAAGTTGGCCCCGAATCGGAGCTAAACTCGCCCGATTCACCCGATTTTGGCCAAGTTGACTTTGATTCGGAATCGGGGTGAATCGGGAAGAATTGGTTTTTTTTGATAAATTACTAAAATACCTTAAGTATAATATTTATTAAATTATTTAAGCATGGGTAAAACAATAATTTTGATTTTAAAAAACTAAAATTAACCCGCTCCCCCACACCGTCGCCGTTCGTCTGCCCCTCCGCCGCCCCGTTTCCACCCTCTGCCGTGCATCCCACGACTCCGGGGCTCGCCGCTGACCGGGCTACCGAGCCTCGCAACGTCGCCGCCGACGTGTGGCCGGACCGAAGTTGGCTCTGTGCAGCACACGAATTGCCGCCGACTCCGGGCCGCCGACTGTTCCTCCGAAACTGGGCTTCCGATGTGTGGCCGACCGACAGTGCAGTGGCCGCGAGACTCGCCGCCGACCAGGCCGTCGGCGGTGGCGGAGGGTAAAGAGCGGAGGGTGGCATTCTCGTAATTAAAAGTTGACTCGAGTCTAACTCGAGTCCAAAAATAATAATTAATTCTAAATAATTTTAAAAAAATCTTAAAAATATTTAAAAATATCATAAACTATAATACACAAAATAATATTAATACCTAATTTTAATATATTTATATTATAAATTATCAAATTATTATATATGACCGATTAAACTAATTTAGACCGATTCAATTGAACCGATTATTGTCTGATTTAGACTGATTCCGATTTCGATTCTGACTCCCTCAAAAAACGATTCCGATTCTAATTCCAATTTATGCAACCATGGTTTTCACGAACACTTCACTTGAGCACTGTTCATAACTTCTAAGTGTTCATGTTAGGCCAAAGTCAGTTTGAATGGAAGACAAAAAAGACCGCTTATACCTGCCAGATACAAACTTCAAAATGTCCCATATATACATACATATAAATATGATATATATATAGTATATATATATGTATATATATATATATACACTGACGAAATTTTACAAATGCTCTAGCTGGCGACAAAAAATATTAAACCTTGTAGATTGAATCAGAGGTATCCCCTAATCCGTCCCCTCTCAATCCTCCGTTTTAAGTATCATGGCCTTGTGGTTTTTTACGCCTCCTACCACTTCCAACCTTTGGCATCTTCTCCAATGGAGTAACCTCCGGTACAACACGAAAGATATGGACATTAAAAACAGCTTTATCTTCTCCATTTTCGCACGAGCTCAAACACAAGAGCATCATCTTCTTCAACTACATTATCAAACACAAAATCCGACCACCCTCTGGTTAATTGAACTCCCACTGATCTTCCACTCAATGGATCACAATCTACCGTCCATGTAAGCTTTTTTCCAGGCACTTGGAGGGTCACAATAATGCTGGCAGACCTTTGGAGCAGATGAATCCTGACGAACTCAACTGGAATCGTCTAAATGCACGTTTCAAAAATAAATTAAACTAAGCTTACTTTCATCTAAAATAATAGTACAATCTTCACACGGGTATGTAAAAGATAGAAACAAGGCTGTAAATGCTAACATTTGCTAAGTATTGATGAACATTTTTTTCGTTTTTAGTAACCCGTACCATCTCGAAGTAGCTAGTAGTCACCTTGGAAATATTCAGAGTCAGATTACTCAAGTATGCGACATGAGTTCTTTTCGTAAGACATATATGAGATAATAGAGGACATACCAAAACGAATCTCTTAACGACATGGGTTCGCCGCATTTCGACAAGAAATGAAGGATTTGAGGCTCAAATGCTGTTGCCGAGGCTCTCATCACCTGCAAATCCTTACCTGTTATTGGCCTTCTCATTGATAGGAAGCCTAATTTGTATGGGCCATTCTTTAGATCAGCTATCAGTTGCTCCTTCCCGCTCGCGATAATATTGCAGTGCATCACTGTTGATGCTGTGGTCCGTGTCTATCACAGTAGATCGTGTATTCATCAAACAGTAACGTTTATATGTACAAGATTTATGGAGCAACAATGTTGAAGCTGAACATTACGTACCTGGCGGCGAAGCATCATCCGGATCAGTAACATTGGTCCTACTCTGCTTTTCAATATTCCCGTGCACAAAGTTTGAACCGTTACTCTTTGCAAGCTCCTCTGGTCTGCCCGAATCGAATGCATTACAAGGTTTCCACTGCGTTTTATGATTCCCACCACTCCCACGCCATGAACGTCGAGTAACACCCCTTCTTCCTCTCTTGACCACTTCGCCTCCCCTAATTGGAACTCCTCTTCCATGGCGGGTGGCAACACCAGAAAACCCTCCTCGACTACGCCCACGCACACCAAACTTCCATCTTCCTCTTCCCCCACAGCATCAGTACTTCTTTCTTGCATCTTCTTATTGCCCATCTCATCATCTTCCCAACCATGATCATCATCTCCCAACCATGAAAGACTTTAAGCCTCATTTCCTCAATTCGTTCCCGATCATCATTTGACGGTACTTCGAAGCATTTTCCTGCCAGTGCTGCTCCTCCTTGGCAATGGAAGAAGTCCGCGTTGCTTCTCGGCCTGTTTGTGAAAAATGGTTTTGTCTTCTCACAGCCACTTTAATGATCAAACGTTAGAACATCAAACCGAAAGTCCCCACCGTATCTAAATACCAAGATGTCACCAACTTGCAAAGACTGCTCCTCCAACGAACCGCTTCCAACCGCCACCAATGAACACTATGCTGTCGGATGATGAACTCCTTGCAAGCTCTCACCGCGCCAATCATGGCCATTTCGACCAACGAGAATCATATTATCCGGTAGCTTCGCCCCGAAATGCTTCACAAACCTTTTCGGCATTTTCTGTGGATAGTTAAGAAGTAAACTAAACATTCATAGGTACAAATTCATGTTAAGCTTTTCGAGCTAATCATGTTAAGAAATACCATAATTGAAGGGCGAGGCTTGCAAGAGTACATACATATCAGTAAACTAAGTAAAATTAGCGAAGAGAATATCGGGCTAGCTTACAAGCATGATGGAGAAATTGGGGCCTAAGGTTGTAAAGAAACACCATGCATCCAGACAATTCCAGTAGAGAAGTTCCTGTCGTTCTAACATCTCGTGATCCATCGTATCAAATATTTGTCGCTAAACACAGGCAAGAGATTAAGTACACTCCAAAAGGATCAGTACTATAACTTATATTGCATAGGATGGAATAGGTGAAGGGGAAGAAGATCACAAATACTGAGGATGAGGTTGAGCAAATGGGTTAGGTGAATATCTCTTACTCATCATAAAAACGTTCATTACTTATCATAAAAACCATTGACTAAAGACTGATGAGATGGGTCAATTTTGATGAGATGGCTCTTTAACTATGCATTAACAGACCTCTTTTTTTCAAAATCTAGCATTAGCGGGTGACAGTTACATTCTTTAGACTTTTATCCATGCGCAAGGGGTCTAGGTGTCCTCGATCAAGTAGTGCAGGCCCCACCTTTTTCTTGAGACCCCACGTGCCTATGATGCCACACGAGCTAATTTACTGGTCCCGGCGTGGCTCCTTGGACATACCTCCTAACCATGATTACATATAAATCGAAATCAAAATCAAAATTGGAATCGAAATCGGAATTGAAATCGGAATCCAATCGGAATCAGAATTAGTCTAAATCGATCAGAAATTGGTTCAGTTAAATCGGTACAAATGGTCATATACAAAAATTTGTCAACTCATAATATAAATACTTGAAATATATACTATATAATTTTACATAACATACAAATTTATAATTTAATACAAGCATGTTATATCACACTTATCATTACAATACCTTAATGTCATATAACATTTAATATATCATCATTTGTGTTACTAACAATACATCATTAATATAAGTCCAAAAAATAAATATTTAGCACAATTTGTGAAGCACATCCGGCCGGAGCTGAGGTGAATTGGTTCCAACTTTGTGAATCAGAGCTAAAAAATTTGTGAAGCATAGCCAATAATTTACAGATTTAATTTTTAAAAAAATCCAACTTTATACGAATCGGTCGGAGGCCCTGTCGGCGGCGAGTCTCGCGGCCAACTGAGCTATCGGTCGGCCACACGTCGAAGGCAAGGTCGGCAGCCCGATCGGAGGCCCTATTGGCTGCGATTCATGCAATAGTGCTCTCGCGTTCACAAGGCTAAATCGGTCCGGCCACACGTCGACAGCGACGTTGCAAGGGTGGAGGCAAGGTCGGCAGCTCAGTCAGAGTTGAGGCCGGAGTCAGGGACGCATGACAGAGGGCGAAAACGCGGCAGAAAAGGGCGGACGCGCGGCAGCAAAGTGGGGGAGCGAGTTAACATTAGGTCTTTAAAATCAAAAATCTAATTTTACCCATACTTAAATAATTTAATAAATATCATACCTAAGGCATTTTAATAATTTATCCAAAAAATTGATTCTTCCCGATTTACCCGATTCTGAATCGGAGTTAACTCGGTCGGAATTAAGGTAAATCAGCCGAGTTGGGCGCCGATTCGGGGCCGACTGATTCGGCCCCAAAATCAAATCTTCATGCTGCCAATTCGTGCAACAGTGCTCCTAACATTTCTAAGCATTTGATGAGTTTGCATTCCGAACTAATAGAACCGAATTTCCAAGATGTCTTTGGGCAGCCAATTTTCAAATCCAACCGAGCCTTAATTTTCTCTAAATTTGAACCAAACTAAACCAAGATATTTCAGTCCAATTTATTTGAAACTGATAATTATTATAACTATTGTAAAATTAAATGTTATTTTCATCATTATTAAAATTATATCATAATTTAACGATCATAATCATATTCTCAAATATTCTATATATAGAGATTGAGTTAACTGTCTCAAATAAATTATAAATATTAAAAAAACAATAACCCATGTAAAACATGAAACCTGTAGTGTTTTTTAAGAATTTTACGAACCAATTTTTTATGTACGGAAGAATTTTACCCGAGGTGAAAACCAAACTTCCTCCAAAACGAAACCATTGGTCCATTTAGTTAGTTTGAGCCAAACTTTGCTCAACCAGACAGGTGTCCACAGACACGGACGCTCCTTTGTCCATGTTTGTCATTGTGGATATCGTCGTGCTCATATCCGCATATTTTTTGCGAACATGGATGAATAAAGATATAAATACAGACATCGTATAAACTAATATGAATCATAATATTAACATAAATTAAAAAAATGTCAAAAATAAATATAAAGGGATTTCTTTTACATGAATATAAATTTACCAATTTATTTTAAATGGATCTAATTTATATATTTTTAATTGTTACATATTAACCCCAAGACACACCATTTTCTTTCACTACACACTTAGGGGTTACTAAAATTACGAATCCGATTTACATTATTAAAATATATTGACAACGTAAATAATATTTTGTTGTTAATATACTATGAATGAAATTACATTTATTAATGAGTTTAAGCTATAAATTTAGTATGAATTTCTTCTATCATTTGTTTTTATAACTCACAAGCCTGTCAATTAGATTTACCTAAGTTAGAGGTGTGTAATTTGATTAATTGGCCTGTAGTGTTTTTTATGTTAAACCGTGAATCATATAGAAATTATGTAAATACAATTCATATTTAAAAAAGTCATCTTATTAGCCCATTAATATAGATTTACAACTTGGATTGACAAGTACAATTGAAATTGGGTGTGAGTATATTGTTTTCGCTAAAAAGTTTGAGGGTGTGAAAGATACAATAATTTTCTTCTGCTTCATTGGTAAAAAATTGAAAAGGATGAGTATAGTGTTAGTCAAAGCTTTGCAAGGAGGATCTACAAATTTTATTTTTACTGTTTTTAGAATAGGTAATTAAGTTGTTTTGTGTTTGGTGAAATAATTACACTTTTTGCTTTATGTGCCCATTTGAATTTTGAGGTCTGTTTTCATTATTGAATATTTTAAGCCTGTTTTGCACTTAAATTGAGTTCATACTTGCAGCATTAATTTTGTACTTTTATTTTATTTTATTTTCTCAAAGAGTATACTGTGTTTGAGAAGTCACTTCTTAAAACATGGATGCGTGGATGCCCAGATTATATTATTCTCAGAAATCTTGATACAGATGGTGTCCGCATCATTGGCAGTGTGCTTGGTCAAAGCATTGCTCTTGATTACTATATTGAGCAGGTAAATTCTGATTATTGTGTAGAGGCAATTGATGGTGTGAGAAGTGTATGGTAATTGGTTTTTCCTCCGGGTCGATGGTATGATTGATGAATTTACCGACATCAATTGTAGAATGGAGAAAACTGGAACCTTTAACATGGAAAGAACGAAGCTTTTTCAGTTAGTTGGAAAGGCAAATTCAAGTTTAGCTGACGTAAGTTTAAAACTTGGCCTTTTTGAGCAGTAATCACTCACTCTTTTTCGTTTTTATAGTCATTGTTGCCACCTCCTTCATTTAAATGAAATTTTATAATATTAACATAACTCCTTCTATCCTACATCAGTGTTATATTTTTCTTCAGGTTTTAGTGTTTTATGTTAGTATGGCTATATATTGAATGATGTAGTTGACTGTATGTGCATTGTGGAACTGCTCTTCGGTCTGAGATAGCTTGGAGAAGTGCAAATTATGCTCAGATACTAGAATATATTCGTGATGACTATGAGCTAGCTCAACGATTTGGAAGCCTTGATTTCAAGCTCAAATTTGTGGAGGTATCTTTACATTAAAAATGTTTTTTAGAAAAAAGTTATTGAATGATTTTATCGACACTTTTTAAGCATACGCATATGCTTTTTCATCCATTTACTAATTTGCATAATGGTGAAGTTGAGCTTTTATTTCCAAAACTTAAATTGTTTGATAGATAAAATAATTTTGAACGGTTTTTTGGTGTTTTTACTTTTTTGGATTTTTTCTCTTCAGCACAGAAAGACAGGCCTTCTGGCATGGGGTATGATAGTGTTACTGCCTGTAGACAACATGATATGTGCTTGTGAGGTCATTCATCATTCCACACCCCCTTAAGGGGCGGTTGTTACCCTTGTGGCTATATTATTTGAGCGGCAAGTGTGCCAGGTTGTGCAATTTCTAGGTTTTCTATACAGGCCACGACGATTGTGGAATTTTGGGGTTTTATTCATCTTTGAGGCTACATTATTTTAATTCTTTTTGTAAGAATTTTTGAGCTTATTACACCCATTTGGACTCAACATGCAATCTAGAGTTTCAGTTTGCTTATCAAAGCGTAGGCAATTGTTGAAATTTAGGCTGGTAAGTTTCTCTTGTTAAAAATGTGTTGCCTGTGTAATTGCTACTAGAGAACAGCACTTGAGATGTATTTTTATTTTTGCCTATGAGACTTGCAATGTATATTCATGAAACGGCATATAAAATATCTTGTACCGTATAAAGAGCTCGTTTTACTTTGAAAATCGCATGTTTCTCCGATGAAGCAAAATCCTTGTGTGAAAATTTTCTTGTACTATAAACAGTGGTTAATGGTTTTGTTGCAATTACACACTCAATACTTGACCTACTGCAAATACCATTTTATAAGCAAGCAATTCAACTTGGATAGTAAGCATCACGAGTGTCAATTCTGATTTCGGCCACTCAAAATGCTTGAAAACGAATTAGCAACAACAATTTATGAATTTTAACAAAGAAACAAAATAATTCTGTCACACAAAAGGCAACCAATTTAAAGTAAGCACACTTGTGAATATTCGAATCTTTGGCATGCCAACAGCAGCTGTGGGAACAAAAAATCATCAGAATCTGAAAACAAAGGAGCTCACAGCGCCTAAGGCAAAGAGCACTGGCAGAAGCAAGCCTCTTGAGGAAATGGATGGTGAGCCGTTCACATTCCTATGCGAGGCCGGGGCTGCTGCCGGAGGAGGCCTCTTTTTCCACAAGAATTGACACTTTCATCCCACCGTAGCACGTTCCCTTTGTGCAAATAAAGTAGAAATGACCAGTGTGGTTCAACTGAAGGTATGTCACAGTTTTGTTCCAATAATTTATGGGTTCCGTCGATATGCATTGCTCATAAGCAGTCTCGTTCACCTGTGCAACATCGTATACATTCCTTTCGTATCGGAATCCTGCACAATATAGCCAGCTTAAGGTCATATACCACATCATTAACCTATTAGCAGAATTGAGAAGTCATCATTGACGAGGTCTCGTCTGCATTGCCGAGTATGCCAACACAAACAGAGCAACAACACAATTAATTTCGTCAAATGTGCGAAAGTTAAGGCCTTATATATTGCAATTAAATAACTAGTCTTTTTTCAGCCATGAAAAAAACAAGAACCAGTAAAACTGGTAGTTGGCTATCAACCATCCTCTTCAATTGTTCTGTACCCGACACAACAACCGGAGTCTAAGCTGATTATTTCGTCTACTAAGAAAAACGCTCTTCTCAGGTTAGTGGTCACACTACTTTCCATCCTATAAATGTAGTAGGGTGGCCAAACTAGGCCCTCACTGCAAAAAAATTGGCAAATAAGCTTTCAGGAGGCGTTGCAAGCTTGTAAGAAGCGGAAGATCTGGGGGGTCCAATCCCAGATAGTGTGGGTACAGAACAGGCGGACGCGAGAATCAAGCCACATGACTTCGTTTCTTGTATAGTATATAAACAAAGGAGGTCACGATGTACAGGGCAAAGGAAATAGAAAGAAGGGAAAGCTATGCACAAGAGAGGCTGTTACAGGTCAATTTCGTTGTCAATCACTCAATGATGGCCCATATCAGCAGTTACAATAGTAATATAAAGTGTCACGACCCCTAATGCTAATGTATGCTCAGCTCCCTGTCCCCCTCTTTGTGTGTGATAAAGGGAAGCTAAAAATGAAGAAAACGTAAAACTTTGAACTTAGATAACATGTACAAGAACAAAAAAGTTGAAATTAAAGTGAAGCTCAGAGATCTGCTTCCAAAGCATTGAGAAATTCATCCGAGGCAAGGATCCTTGCGTTAAAACTTTAAAGATACCGACTTTCCAAACCCATTCCGTTTCCATCACCAAGACACAAATGAAAAACCAAAACTAAATGGCTGAAAACATGCTAAATTGACGGAAAAAAGTCACAAACAAACTAAGTTAAGCATAAATCAGCACTGAAATCCATCAAGCAGGGGAAACAAAAGGAGAACACAAAAGAGCCGAACACCACATTGTCCATCAAAATCATGTCCATGGTGCGGAATTGTTTATCCACCTTGTCGACAAAGTTAGTGTCCATCACTTGCAAAGTTCACTCATTTCTCAAATAGAAAGACGACAAAGGAAAAGAACAAATAATCACCAGCAACAAAGAAGAAAAGAAATTCACAGATCCCAAGCTGTTTTAACAGAAAAAAAGAAAAAAAGAACAAGATCCAGCAAAAACACCACTGAAATCAAAGCTAGAAAAAATAAACAAGAAAAGTAAAGAAAAAGAAGGGAAGAGAGAGGGATGTCGAGAATCTACAACTATACCAAGCCAGTCACCAACGTAGAAGTGGGAGGTATTGCCCCAGCCGGTGTAGTTGATGTTAGGAGCCCAACCTTGCTTGTCCCCCACCATGTGTACCCCCTCCATCCCCGCCCGGCACGGCGCCGGCGCCCAGGCGGAGAAGGCCAGCGCCGCCGCCAGCAAGAGCAGGAAGGTGGAGCACCGGCCGCCCCCACTCGCCATTGCCGCCCCTCCAAACAAACTCACGCGACAAGTGAAAGTGAAGACGGAAGGAGAGTTCTTGAGCTCCGCTGTCTTGTCTTTTATTATTAGATTTTGTAGAGAGAGAGAGAAGAGAGAATCTAGAGAGGGTGTGTGTTGAAGGAGAACAGCTGGGGGCCGTGTTGATACGCGGATACCCTCACATGGCCTTTGTCTTCCTCTTATTCTCTTTTATGCCACTTGTTTTTACCGTTGGCCACCGACTTTCTGTTTTTTTAAACAAATATTATTTTTCTTTTATACAAATTTTAAATTTTAAATCGGGTTCATGTTTTTCCACGTCAGATAGTTTTTGGTTTTTAATTAGAGATCGAGACTTTACTACACACAAAAATAGGCCTTTTCCTTCTTTTTTTTGAAAAAAAAATTATTTTTTCAACGTGATTTAGAGACTTTTTTCCAATATGCAGCTTGTATGGCATAGTTGGGATTTAGATCATTTTCCCTCGCACTCTATAATAATCAAGTTATTATTATTTTTTAATCCCCAAAGCAAGTTAATAGAGAATTGGATAAATTAACCTTACATAGAACGAGTCCCCATCGCTAATGTTCCTCTACAGATTTTGACCCACCCAGAATCTGATCATGCTTTAAAAGTGTCGAATAGAAGAGGGAGGGCCAGAACGATAGATGGTGATGGATTGATTGTTTGAAAATTGAACCCATACACACATGAGTTTTGCCTTTGATTCCGCACAAACATGGGAATGTGGGCAACTTTCCACCAAACAAACGGAACGAAGTCAGGTGTTCAAGAAACTTCATACAAAACACCTTGAAAAAAAACCCCATCATCTACCAAGAAATCAACATAGTCAATAATCTTGTGTTATCATATAGGAGTAACAAAAAAATCTAGACGTAACGATTCAGCGTCAACTGCGAGAGAGATGAAATTAGTCTGGGTTGCTAATTCTTCACAATTACTTGTGTGCTGACCGGATCCAAATGAGGGGGCCATGGCTACAGCCTTTTTCATCCATTTCTTGCCCAAAGCTGATAAACCTATAGCCTATAGTAACTATATTACTAGCTGAACTAAAGACTCTTCAAAAGAGTAGTTTCACTGTTTCAGACTTGACTTATGCTTTTTTGCCCTCACCGTAACTTGACTCATGCTACAAACAAAAAGAAAAAAACACTTCAAGCAATATTTCAAAATTTTATCTCATAAATAGGGAAAGATTTCCTGCAAAGCATTTATTTTCACGTTATCACATAAATAAGTAATAACTAAAGTAAACGTTTCACTGCATCACATAATAATATATATTCCGTCTGCATCATTTATTTCCAAATTGTTTCACCCATGAACTTCAGAGCTGGAATCCCTCTGATTTCAACATCAACAAGAGGTGATTGGATTAGTTTCAATTCCCGCAGCTCTGGGTCATTCTTAATCATATCAAGTGCACGTATTTGGTCCTGAAATAGAGAAATGTTAGTAAGAAAAATGAGTTTCCAGCTGACAATAACTAGTCGAACAAATGGTACAAGTAGTATGACTGTAACAAAGTTTATGAGCCAAAACTTGACCACTGCTAGTATGGTCTGGAAACTATATATACCTTTCTTTTAATTGCACAGAACTTGCATTCTGAAGCAGAAGGCGGCAAAATCTGGTTAACAACCAGTCTGTTAACAGGAACATTTTCCTTCTTTAGCGAAGCACTTAACCTGGACGACTCACTAATTGCCATCACCTTCAGAAATTAAGCAGGAGCTCATCACTTTCTCTAACATATATGAATTATTTTTCTTTTAAAGAAAAACATATTTAATAGATATGAATGATGCCGTGCTTTTACCGTAGGTATTGTGACGATGATAAATTCAGTTGAATTCACATCACGGAAGAGATCTCGTACTTTGACCATTCTATCTCTAAGTTTTTCTAACTTGTCAGACTGCAATAACAACACATCTTAATATTTAGTAATTGATAGGATTCTTAGAAAAAATATTAGTTAATTAATACAAAGCTTACAGCATCATCCTTGGGTTGCTGTTGACCAAAAACAGATTTAATGGCAGATGTTGCTGATGATATCTTATTCCTCAGCTAAAATAGGAATTAACAAAAGAATGTAATACTCATTAAAAGCATCTTATGAACAATATAAAATATGCCAAGAAAATTGAAGAATTTAAAGGGAAATCATCATTAACAGCCACATTAGAAAACTTGACCCACAAAAACATAATTAAACAATATGTAGCAATTCTCAAGTTCTCTTTGGCTAAACACCAAAGTGATATTCATTTTCTTATTATATGTAAAAAGCCTTATTATACAGTTCCTCCTCTACTAGCATACCACCAGCAGCCTCAGGGTTCCTAAGTAGCTTACAAATGAGATTGGTTGTTGATAGCTCACTCCAACCACATGTGAGAGTTATGTAGTATACGAAGGGTCAGCGAAATGGAAAAGCTGAAAGAAGAACATGGAAGCTCAAGAAATCGTCAATCTTGAGCAGATTGACCGTAAAGGGCTTGCATGATGGCAACCATTGTCATCAAAAGATGGTCATTGCAGTAAGAACTTTGAGAGGGATGGTTTAAGACATGAGCATTTTCATCAGGTGCAACAACATGAAATGAAAATTTAAAAAATATTCACCTTCTAGAATAAAATTGGCACACCAGTCATGTTTGACATGAAAATTCTGGACATGGTTAGCAGCAATATTTTCCCTAATTTAAAGCCTTTGAGTTAGCAGACACGGTAAGCTTTCCATCAAGTTTAAAGTAATAGCTTAACAAATTTCAGTCATCACATGATTATGCACAAACTTATTTTGTATGTTTCACGTGCATGTGCTTATATGCAACAGACATTGAACATCATACCTTCAAAATCTTGCCAATTGATGCATCCAAGAAGTCTGGCAAAGATAGAAGCCGAAGAGTATGGCCCTATTAAAACACATACATGAATAAGTAAAAGCCTCTTGTGGAATTTACCCACAGATCTAAAACAAGAGTTCGAATTAAACTTGTCTTACAGTTGGTGCAGTATCGAAGACAACACGAGTAAACATTTTATACTCTGGCGATTCTACAAATTGCATAACCTAAAAAGAAACTGAATCTTAGAAAAATAAGAAAGATTTATATTTCTTCAAACACCTTTATTTTCAGCAAAAGAGGTGGGGAAAGTCTGAGAAATTTAAAACTTCAAAGTAAACTACCTTTGAGATGGCAATTGCCTCATCCAATCCAGGTGGAGGTGTGTCCAGCAACTCTCCAAGTTTTAGATCCCCTAACTTGAGAAAAAAAGTAAAAGTTGAATAAAAAAATCGAAGAGAAGTTCAACTTGAATTTATAGTGGCTCCATGCCCCCATCTTTCATTGAACAAAATAAACAAGACATAAATTTAATTCAGTTGTTTAAATAGAAATAATAGCTCAAACAAGGATAATACTTTATGTGGCTCCACACCACTTTTGCACGTTACAATAATTTTTTTAAAAACAACAGAAGTTCAAAAGGCATTAACATATAATATTTTGATTAAAAAAAGCTCCAGAAATTTGAAACTTTCAACCAACCAAACTGGACCCACTCAAATTCATTCTGGTTGATTCAAACCCCGTTTACACCTGATTTAGCAACCATTAATAACCAATTAAATAGAGATCATGATGATTAACATAAGTTTGCAGATGCATAAGCAACTCCTGCAGCAGAAAACTTGGCAATTATGTAAGATTTAGATCAGTGAAGACGGACCATACTTTTTGTTGGCAACTTTGATCAACTACAGTTACTTATAAACTAAAATGTAACCTAAAAAACAAGTCAACACATTAAACAGGGAAGGTGATAATATAAGATGCATGCTCGTATCAGTTTTAGTTTACCTGATCAGCTAGCATCTCAAGGCCCATGCTGCCCATAAAATCTTTGACCCCCGTACCTCCACTTTTTGACTTGCAGTTCTAAATTCTTCCCTGGCCTTCTCAGGGTTAATCTACAAAAGGCGTATTTCATTAACAAAATAGTCAACTATATATGTTTATAAAAGCATCAACTGCTTGCACGCATACCTCAAGAGCAAAAAGAGGAGAATCCATTCCACTGACAGGTACCAGCATTCCTCCACCCAGATTCTAGATAAAAAAACATTAGTGGATATAGACAAATATGGTGTTGAAGAGCATTAGATAATGTTCATCCAGGTCCACTAGAATTCTAAGGCTTATAGATTGAACATTGGAATGGAAGCCTACTAATCATCTCTACATGTCTCAATGAAGAATTCATCTGATAAGCTGCTAAAACAAGACTTCAACTGAAATGAAAACTTGACACTTGCCAAGTATCCGGAGATTTGAAATCTAAGGCAGAAACTACTAACAATAAGAATAGTGACTCTACTAAATTTATCCTATAATCATTCAATAACAAAAAGAAATAAGCATCATGTAGGAGATGAGAACCTGGTCAAAAGAGTCACTCAGAGAATGTGCAGGATCAGTGGAAACCACAATTGTTGGATGCCCATAATTTGCAAACTTCACAGCAAGAGATGCAGCACAGCTTGTTTTCCCAACGCCTCCTTTCCCACCTAACATGTAATACCTGCGTTGAGTTCCAGCAGCCATTTCATCAAACCCAGCAACTCCCTCCGCACGAATAGTTATTGGCCTCGCTGAAACTGGGATGGAGAGCAATGTTAAATCTAAAAACAATCCAATACCGGCATTATAGCACTACTGCATTGTCCATGAAATCAAATGGTCCTTAAAAGAAATTTAGCATTTGCATTTTGATAGCAGTTAGTGGAAGGCAAGGAGTAGAAAGCTGGTTTCAATTGCTTCTGCCTCAGCAGGGTACTTAAGTGCTTCTGTGAAGTTCATTCAACACTTAATTCATAAGCAACAAAAAGGAACTGACTTTTTGGCACCGGAAACCCTGAGCACCCAAACAACTAACCGCGGCGCCGATGCCATCAGACATTCCAAAAACAGTCCAAAGCACCGAACTTTTAAGGTTCCCAACAAAGTTAAACAGCTCTTGCATCACAACCAAACTGTCAAAGAAGAAAAAAAAGTTTCGGGGAGGAGGAAGAGCGTATACCTCGAAACGATACCGCCGGCGACCTCGCACGGAGGGGTCGGCGGAAAGGTCCGGCGGAGGAGCTGCGGAGGTAGAGATGGCAGTCGGTTTTAGAGAGAGAGGAGAGCAAAACCTTTATCGCCATGGCCGACCGACGTCTTCGAATGGGAGAAGCCGCGGCCGTGAACGGCGCAGGTCGGAAGTCGCCGTCGCCGGCAACCCAACCAGCAAGAGATGCCTTCTATACCCGAAAACGACCCGGCTCGGTTCTCGGACGGACAAACATCATAGATATGTCCATGGTCCATATACCATGTCCAAAACATTAGAAGGTCAAGACCAGCCCAAACCCTAACGTCCTCCCACTTTCCTCGTCGGAACCCTAATCGGCACCGCCGTCGGAGTATGGAGATGGGAGACAATGCGACGGCGAGGAGTGCGCAGGAGCTGGCGAGCGAGGGGCAGAAGCACCTGGAGGATACCATCGAGGCGGCGTACCAGATACTGTCCTCCATGAACGATGAGCTTTGCAACCCGGTGTTGTGGACCAAGTCTTACACGCCCAGCGGTGGCGACACCCTGACTTCTCCCACCCGCCGGAGATGGGAGGCAGTGCTCTCGATGAGGCCCGCCGGCGTTATAAGGCGGCGGTTGCTTCCCTCCGAGCTGTTCTTGCTGCCATTCCCAATGCCCAAAAGGTTGTCCATTTTTATTCCTGAACGCAAGTTGCAATTTTTTGTTTTTTTGTTTTTGTAACTTGTAAATGCATGACAAGTGATTCGTGTAGATTCAGAGCATATTATTATAACATATAAATTGAAATGTTCTTACAAGCTATGATCAATTTTTATGGGGAAGTTTTTCGATCTCTAGTGGTTAATTGCAGCAAGGAAAGAAGTAGATCGGGTGAAAATTTTTATTATACAAGTGTGAACTGTTGAATGTTCCAGGTTTTTCATTGTAAATATGGTTATTGAAATTGCATTCACTTGACATTTTTGTTCTTTGTGTGACTGCAATGGCAATGGGCGTGTCTTTTGCTTCTGAATTATGTAAACACCTGTGAATTATGCATCTAGTTCAATTTTAGCTCGCAAATGGGAGACAGAGTTGCAATCTTTATATATACTGTAATTTGTGATTGTTTTCTTCATTTGTTTCTAGAACGATTCAATTTTTTTCTGTAAAAAAAATTCTATGATAAGTTATTGTTAAACTATATGTCTTTTGCTGCTGATTGACTTGTTTGTAAATGTGAAGCTTGAGTTTGCTTGTCTTATTTCTAATATGGTGATTTTGCATCTCTATTCAGGGGACTCCACAAGAGACAGGATCTGGTGTTAGCAATGTAGATCCAAACGTAGATGAACTTTTGCTTGAAAGATTAGAAAATCACATCAATGAATTAAAGAAGGTTTTTCTCAAAAAAATATTTCTGATGAGCTCTTTATTTAGTTTTAATGCTTAAACTGGTGATTGAGGCATTTGCCTGTTCTGGCGCTTTTTTCTTTTGTTGTTGAACGTAGGTTGTAGGTCTTTACAAGTATAATGCATTTTTTAACTGGGCGAAAGATTTGATTTTAGCGACTATAGTATTATTTATACTTGTATGGTAAAAAAATTGCAGTTGTAAAACAAATATTTATTGAACAAACATGTAGTTCATAAACATGCGTTGAGTTGCAGTTCTGAAACTGGCAAGATGTAAATTTACACATCTCATTGTGCGTCTTAAGTGACTGTATGTCATTTTTTAAAAGTGTTTTGGTTATGTATGGTGTTGTTAGATAGCAGCAAGTGTGATGATTGGGTTTTCGCTTTCTTTGATTGCAGGAACTCACAAATAAGAACAAACATGTAAAAGTTCTTATTGACCAGCTGCGTGAACTTATTGTTGACATTTCCAC
Organism: Piper betle; assembly: GCA_033002965.1. Taxonomy (NCBI): domain Eukaryota; kingdom Viridiplantae; phylum Streptophyta; class Magnoliopsida; order Piperales; family Piperaceae; genus Piper; species Piper betle. Next base: position 85,059 of record JAURVB010003320.1, read on the forward strand.
ATGGCAAAGCCCTTGTTCCATCTGATTTTAAAACTTTACATATCAATCCGCTTTTATTGTGGCGTTGATGAAAAATAGGGCTCCCATTTGTTCGGACAACAAAATGAAAAAGGTAAATTAAATTACTGCAATTTATGTTTTCATTCAATTAAAATTTATTTATAAATGTTGGTATCTATCACTAACATAAATCAAAACACAACATAAATAAAAATTACAAATTATACTATTATAGCTTTTCTTTTCACTCAATGAAAACTTGTCCTTAAAATTAGTGCTCATTTTTTAAATTAGTCCTTATACTTGGAAATAAGAGAGAAACAAGACAAAAGAATTGTAATCTACGTATTCTAGCGAAGCGAAGCATACAAACTTCAAGTCACAACAAACCAATGGAAGAATTAAAAATCTTATAAGCAACTGTCTTTGAGTGCAACGGCACCTGTAATCAAGATTGAATTGCCCTCAGGACAATCTCCAAGAAGAGGAAAAGAAGAAATAAATATTAAAAATTTCTTTCGTACGGATTAGAAAATAATAGGAATATAAGGTTTAGTGTGTTTGAGTTGATTCGGTCCAATTTAAATTGAAATCAGATCGATGGCTTTCTTCCTTCTCAACTTTCTATTTGATCTGTTTTTACTCTGTAAACAGACAATGTCGGTAGTCTTCTTTTGCATAAATACTTAGTATGTGATGAATAGAATTGAGTCGTTCTCTTCTTCTCAAATCTTCTCATACGGATTAGAAAACACCAACCATGAGAGTCAACCATACCTTTCATCGGATAAACTCGCAGCGTTTCATCACTGATAACATTGCAACGGAGCCAAGGGTGAGGCATCCGACCACCAAGGATTGGAGACAGAGAATTAAAATGTAGAGAAACATTTGTAAAGATAATGTTTACATAAGATATAAAAAAATAAGTGTTTTTTATCAAATAAAATACCTCCCTCGGCAACAATATCCTCCGGCAGCCTATTAACTTAAGTTTTTTTCTGTTTCGGATCTGATACCAAATTGGGTCTGTTGGATCTGATACAAAATCGGGCACACTGACCCAACTCCATAAAACATAGAACGTCTAAAGGATATTAGGGTGCCTATCGGGTGATTAAACCAAATTTATTATTTCAACTGAATTTATAAATTAAATTCAATTAATTATCATTTAATTTTTGACCTTCAATACTAAACCGGATTATTTACTATTAAGACAAAACTAAATCGGACCATTTAGTAAACATGCAATATTTAACTATTCGAATTATATGATTAAAAAATATCAAATTGTATAATAATAATAATACATGTTCTAAAAAAATGAAGGTAAGCAAATAAATATCTTAAAAATAAAAATTACGGCATTTGCTAATTTTATTTATAAATATAAAATCTCTCACATTATAGCACTTGGTTTTTTAATTTCCGCTTTCACATTACGGCATTTTTTTTGTTATGGTTGATTCTTGCCTCACAATAGTTATACGAGTATTTTAATACTTACATAATTTGGAAATATTATTATTATTTATTATAAAAATATTAGATTATAATTTTTACAAAATTAAGAATTTTAAAAATATTAATAAATTTTAATCAACCTCTTTATGTTAAAGCACTTGGATTTTTTTCGCTCTTATCATTTTTCATCTTTTCTTACTTTGTCATTGATTCTAAACTCACAATAGTTGTATGAACCCCTTAATACTTGTTTAATTTAAAATTATTATTATTATCATCAGCATAATTATCATGATTATTATTACTAGGAAATGAAGAATTTTAAAAATATTAACAGATTATAATATATTTATAATTAAACTATTAAATTAGAGTTTAATTCTATTCAAATTAAATATTTTAAAAAATTATTTAGTTATTAAATTCTTTACTTATTAAAATTAATTTTACTTTTAATATTTGTATACAACTATTTTTTTAAATTTAAATACATATTTTAAAAAAAATCTAATAATTTTAAAATTAATTTTATATATTTTTAATATATATTATTAATAAGTTTTAAATATATACCACCTGTTAGTGTGGATCTTTGGCTAGTTAGTTTTAAAAGTCACTAAGGTATTAATTTTCATAATTATAATTGTAACTTAAGAATCCGATATCGGGTACTAATACCAATCACTCTATTTCAAAATCCGATCATTTATAACCGATTATATATTTCTATTAAATTTAACCTTGTTATTAGTTATTCAAATTTTACTATGATTGGCTTTCTTTGGTATCGGACCCGGTAGGCACCCATATATTAGGGAAAGACCCGGAATACGTAAAAAATTCTGTCGATTCGTTGTTACCTGTTAGGCACGTTGCTCGCAAGATTCAGTAATGAATTTCAATCATACCAGTACTACACTAGTTGAGGCTTTAACAATCTGCAGACAATATACGAAGAAGACGAACGAACTTGTTAGAGCAATTTTATCCAAATCCAAATTCCATTACAGTTCGACATAATCCAACAACCTCCAAAAACTCCCTCACTCTCTATTGACTCCACTATTTAAAATTTTTTTCCATAATACAGGACCCAAACCATATTCCTATAAAATCAAAAAAAAATTAATTTTTTAACATCACTACTTAACTAAATTGACTTTTTTTTGAGCTTTAAATTCACTCTGTAACATGACCCTCCCCTTAAGCATTTCCATGTCCCCAAATTGACTCTGTAGCGTGACCCTCCCTCCCCCTTGAGCATTTCCATGTCCCCAAGGAAATTCGGGAATATGCTTAACAAAGCTTTGTTCATTCATCCAGGAAGAGAACGCTTTCGAACAAACTGCCACTTCAATAATTTTGTCGTGTTCGTGGTCATCCTTGTGGCAACTATTGCCTCAGGCAATGATTTCAACATGTCATAGGTTGGATCAGTGCCAACATTGTATTATTTTTTGTCTCTTTGGTCTTCAACACTGGCTTCAACATAGTAATGTAGAAGACATCATGTATTAGAACATTATCTGGCAAGCTAACTTTATAAGCAACCTTACTAATGCATCTCTCTATCTTAAAAGGCCCTGCATATCTCAGAGATAATTTCTTATTCTTCCTGCCCATCATGGAATGTTGCCTATATGGTTGTAGCTTTCAAACTAAACGATTCAGGCTTTACTGCCATTAGTAGCTAAATCACTGGAGAAAGAACTGTTTTGAGTGTTGACTTGTAATACAGTCCAGAGTAGCTTTTGAATGCAGAAATTTGAAGGTAAGTACATATTACAGTGTATTTCTTTATGTATTGACAACTCCGCAGCTGGACGCTTGATGATTCCACTTTCGCCGAGCATACTCTAGAGCAATGCTGATGGCACTATCATTGTGCCGCAGAAAGAACTCGGCAAGTAAAATTTGATGCTCCATCGGAGTAAGTTCTCCTTGACTACCCTGCACATGGATATTATCCGTTTACATTGCTACTGCTCACATATGAGAAAAGACTCGGTTAAGAATAAGAGAACACAATAAAAGTATAGCATCCTTACTACCAAAGCAAACCGTCAACGAGCTCAAAGAATGAATGAATGCATGGAAGAAGTATGTACAATGAAATTAAGTAGTGTCTTTGCATGCATAGAACACGTATGAAAAAAATAGCGAAGATCAGAAAGTCCTTGGGACAATCTCAAGAAGGGGAAGCAAAGAAATAAACATTAAAGTTTATACGTACATACAAATTATAGACCACTAACCATCCGGGCTACCCTGTCACAAACGGCATGGTGCATGAGAAGTCCAGCTGCTACTGAAACATTAAACGAGTCAACCATACCATTCATCGGAATGCTGCAATGTAAGTCAGAAAACTGCAATGCTTCATCACTGATACCCCTACAATGGAGCCAAAACAGAGGCATTCAACTACCAAGGAAAGGAAACAGATAATTATAAGGTAGAAAAAACATATATAAACAAAGAGAATATGTAGATATGAGATCAAGAAAAATGTTTTGGCTGGAATTGTCCTTGCAGCCACTTCAACCTTAAGTAAATAAGAAACATGGAACAAAAAAAGAGTAATTCCAGCAACTGTCACTCACTTGTTCTCATTTCCAACCACAATAGCAGTGCGGCACGACCAGTCCATATCATATACGGAGACCTACAATAGCAACCTTAAGTCTCATGATTTTATTTCACTTATCTATGGAAAAAGAAAGACAAAAACGGAAACTTTATGACTCTTTCATTAGCAACACAATAATTGTATATTGTTACAATTCGATCACAAATCAGAGTTCACATCACTTATTAACCGTTCAAAATATTTCTCAAACAGAAGGGGAAATATATTTGTAAACACATAAATAATAAATTAAAACACCAAACAATTTTAAAAAAATTGCATTACAATGATAATGGTAAAATATGCTGATTGGCAATGCTCTCACGGAAGAGCCAATTAAAGATCATACACGCGAATCATTGATCAATTGCATTCTTCTCTGGATTTATAACTCAATGCCTTTAGTGTCTTGCTACACATCAGATCATGATAACGAATTTCATTTCACTTCAATTATAAAATGACACCGACATCATTTCACTCACGAACATGAAGAGTAAAACAAAGCAAGAATGACATTTTCTAGCTCATGGATCCTATCAAGGCCTAAAGATAACAGCAAAAGAAATCATAGAAACAACAATGCAAACCAAAGAAGAAGTGATCAATACCGAATCCACACTCAAATGTGCAGTGGCAATGCGATAGCCCCGTGATTTTAAGACATTAAAACATTCTAGAGTAGAGTCCCAAACTTCAATATCCAACCACTTCTCTGCACCCATGCTAACATGCCTGTTGTCCCTGTACCTGCCCGCATATAAATGTGGGGAAAAAGAGGAACAGATCAACAAGAATTTGCAACATCAACTTCAAATCAAATTGTTTTCTCCCAACACACAACCACACCAGCAAACAGAAAGGACCATGAAGTATGAACCATGGTTGTCGGTACGATTGATCAAGAACAAAGAAAAGCAACAGAGAGAACTAACAACGTTACATTTGCATCAACAACTTCAAAACAAAAGCAATAACCATGCAGTAAATAGAAACAAGAACAATATCGAAGACTACACTATGTTTGCTGCATCAAGTTCAAAACAAATTGCTTTCACTTAATACATAACCATATCAGCAAGCAGAAACCAGAACAATGAAGCTATGTTTGCTAGCATCAACTTAAAAAAACCAGATTACTTTCAACAGAAAGAAGAACAATGAAGAATGAATAGGTTGATGAAGAACAAAGTATAAATTCACCTCCTTTCTCAGGAGAAGCAGCACCTTTTGGAGCTGTCGCAAGAGACGACATGCACAGATTGAACCCCCAACGCATCCGCCGACCGGAACGCCGCCGACACATTGCCGAAATCCGTCAACCCTTCCACCACCAAGCACAACCCATAGCTCCGCCGCCCCACCGCCCGCCGCATCCTCCTCTTCCTCCCCTCCAGAATGTGCGGCTCGAGCGCCTCCACCACCTCTCGGCTCGTCAACGACAAGCCGCCGCAGGTGAACCTGTCGCAGTAGGGGAACCACCGGGACTCCTCGCTGGACTTCCCCCTGCCGGCCCGCCTATCCATCTTCATCAACCGGCCGACGTCCCTCGGACTAGCAAGCAGCTCCTCCACTAGGTCGGCGTCCGCCGCCGATCCTTCCGGCGAGAGGAATGAGGAGAAACGGCGGCGAGGGGGAGTGGGCGTGGCCGGTAGCCATCGGAGGAAGGGCGGGGTGGGGAAGGTCTTGGAGAGGGCGGTCATGGTTGCCATAAAAGTGGAATCTTTTTGTTTCTTAGGTGGCCGCGAAGGCCTTTTTATTCGTCTCTTTTACCCATCCCACCTCCACAATGGAGCTACCACGCCCACCCCCGCCTCCGCAACCATCCTCGAAGCCTCCCCTTCCTCGGCCATCTCTTCTTCTTCTTCTTCTTCTTCACCTTCCTATCCTCCCACCACTCGCAGACCACCTTCTCTCTTCTTCTCCGCGTGTCTCGATTCCGACGCCCATTCTTCCATCCTTTGAGCGCTTGGAAGCTCTTCCATCTTCCGTCTAAGGTACAAAGTCTAGCACCATTCATTAGCTGCATCTTTTTTCTGCAACATCTTGTGTGTGGAAAGTTTGCGTCTTTATAGAATGTTGAACAGTCCATTCTGATTCGCAAATTTGCTTTTTTCCTTCAATTGTGGTGGAGTGCTGTCTATTGAGTAAGATTCTATTGTTTCTTCATAAGGTAGGTACTTCTTGTTCTGTGGAAGTGCAATTTTCATCTCGCATCACTTCTCTCTGTAGACCATTTAGCTTCAACTGTGAATAATTTGGGCATTGACTAATGAACTTATGCATTTGACTCTCAGATTCATTGGACAATTTTCTGACACTTTGTTTTGTCGAATGAATTTCAAAGCAAAATGCTAGTATCAATGAGACTAGAATTTGTTGCGTGGGAAGAATGTGCAGTTGGTTTTAATAAGCACCCCTCGTTTAATTTAATTTGTTTGAGATGCAGATTGGAGAAGAAAAGAGTTGATGAGAGTGATAGCTTGACGCTGGACGGCATCCGTCATTCATTAATCAGACAGGAAGGCAGCATTATATTTAGCCTTCTCGAGAGAACCCGGTGCTGCTTCAACCCAAATACTTATGATCTTAATATATTTTCAGTGGATGATTCTTCTCTAGTCGAGTTCATGCTAAGGGAAACAGAAAAGCTTCATGCTCAGGTAAACAATCAATTTTTCAACAAATAATCCTGAATCAGTTACGAAAGAGGAGCGAGCTATTTACAATTTAATGTCACCAATATGTGTATTGCCCTGTGGAATAGGTTGGACAATAGAAAAACCCTGATGACCATCCTTTTTTTCCAGCTGATTTACCAGATGGTCCATATCCCATATTGCTATCCTTGCAATATCCACAAGTAAAATCAAAACTTTTTTGTCAACAAAAACAACTGGACATTTGTAACTGATACTTGGAATCTGCATCAAATTTTATTTTATGGAGTTTTACCTCATTATGACACATTGATACTTAGTCAGTATTAGTCAGTATCAAGTCAAAATGGTGTTTTACCTCATTTTGACTTGATATATCATCTCTGCGCTTGTGACAACAAGTAACTCTTTATTGTGGAATGTTGTGTAGTAGAAATTCATATTGAAAGTGTGGTAAAGGATATCAGAATATTACAAAATGTTGTACTGAATTACCGTCGTCATTTGTGGCACTCTTACGAAGTGAAATTTTGATTAACATTGTAATTTCGGAGAGCGTTGTGGTGGTTCATGTCTTACTGCAAGTTCGAAGGCAGCATTGTAATTTTGGAGGGCGTTGTAGTGGTTCATGTCTTAGTGCAAGTTCGAAGGCAGCAACGATGATCAAAAGTTTTTCTCAATGTCTTATTAACATTTTTATGATGTGCTATTAATGCAGGCTCTTTTCAAAACAATACAGTATACCAAATCTGTGGCAGAAGCAAAACCTTGAGCATCCCCAGATGTGTACGCAGCAGCTTTTGAAGCCCAGGTATCAGCTATTCATCAAGCCATTGAAGCAAATGTCAAAGACAAACCAAACGATGGCTCTTTTTCTTCTTTTCCTTCTTCCACTTTATACCCAAAGAGTGTTAGGGGCATGGATCATAAACGAAGATGTATGTAATTACAAATGACAAAACACTCCTCCTTTATTCTGGGCTCCGGCTTATAAAATAAAGCCTGGTGGATGACCTCGATGGGGAGTGGATCATGCCCCTCACAAAAGAAGTACAGGTCGCATACTTGCTTGCTAAGAAGACTAGCTTAAAATCAGCCATGTACAAGTACATTGACAAGTGCAGCTTGTTTGTGTTGAAAGATGAGTTTACTAGAACAAAGGGTTGAGCTGTCTGTGAGCATGATATTCGATCCCCAACGAAAGATTTTGTTGGCTAATTGCGGGTAGAAATTTAGTTAGTTCTCCACATTTAACCCTCATCTAATGAACATGAATGTACACTAGATTCCAGCTTTGGTGTGTTCGGCAATAAAAAACTGTTTACCATCTCTGTTTTTATGTATCCATTAACTTGAAGATTTTCATTGTTTGTTTTTAAAATAATAAATAAAAATAGAAAACCTCAAGGTTGAGGCATTTGACGTAGTAGTAAAACCTTTATGTAGCCCATTGCCTAGAAAGCCTTGTTGCCTACTTGTGCTAAGTTCATTGTAGTTTTCATTACTATTCTTCTGTGATAATTTATGAGTGTTTTATCAAACAATGGAAGATTTTATATATATATATAACTGAGTCGTGTGAGAATCAGAATTAATTACTGAAAAAGGAATTTAGTATAATGACAAAACTGCTATTTTTATAATAAAATAAATTAAAACAACTTAACCAAATGTTTTTCTAATTTTTCCATCACCGACCATAGGGAAGTCGGCCTCGGACGACCCAAGGCCAAAAGGGGCAGCCAGCCATATCCAGCCGGCCTCGATCCAAAGGGTGGAGGACTGTCCAAGGTCGAGGGTGGCCAAATTACTCTGGTTGCCAAGGGGGCCAAATTGACTGGATTTGGCCACTGAAACCTTGGGGCGCAGGTCTGGCCGACAGTTTGTCGACTTGGTTGATTCAATATTTTTTGAAAAAGTTTTGTTAAACTCAACCCACAAAGGGTATTTCACACTGAGAGGGAAAAACGGTGACTCAAATTAAGTCCACTGTGAGTATTTTTCTTTCTATTTATATTCTCAAATCAGTTACAATAATGTATACAATATCAGGGATTATCTCTTGAGAATATTTCTCAATATCTCCTAACAAACTAACTACTCTATATAACAAACATGTAGATAACAAACTTCTCACAAACAAACAAACACGACATCACCATTAATATCCTACACTTCTAACACTCCTCAAGCTGAGTCAATCAGACATAGCTTGGACTTCAATCTTTGATATCGCCCTGTAGTCAATGCTTAAGTCAGTATATCGGCCACTTGAATCTCAGATCTCGTGTGCTCCAAAGAGATGATGTTACTTTCAGCTTCAATCTAGCTTTATACGCTTGGTCCTTTCACGAAAAACTGGATTGTTTACAATAAGTATTACAACTTTATTATCACACTAAAATTTCATAGCTCCAAGATTAGAGAAACTCAGTTCTTCCAATAAAGATCTCATCAATGCACACTCAATTGTTGCTAGCTCTATATTCGACTTCTGCGGATGACCTAGCAACCACACTTTCTGTTTTTTCACGCAACAAGATTGCCACCAAATGTAATACAATAACCAGAAGTAGACCTATTATCAGACAGTGATCCTGCCCAGTCTGCGTCCGCAAACCCTTGAATATCAAACACATTACCCATCTTCTATCTAGTATAAAATCATCATTTTCCTGCACATCCTTTAAGGTATTTTAGAATTCTGATGACTGCATTCCTGTAAGGGAGCCTTGGTCTCTGCTTGAATTGACTCACCAAGCTCATAGCAAAGGACAAATTTGGTTGAGTCACATTGAGGTAAATCAATTTACTTACTAACCTTCTGTACTTATTTGTAGAGGTGTTTATCGGGTGAGTCGAGTCGAGTTTTGCTCAACTCTAACTCAGTTTGTGTGATGTCAAATTCGAGTAGAGTTAAAAGTATTTAAATTGATTTGAGTTCAATCTAGTTTCATTATACTTATCGATGCTATTTTTTGTATAATTTTTACTAAAATTTAATATATAATTAGAATATCTCAAGTTTGACATAATTATGAATAAAAAGATAATTCAATCATTCATAAATTTATATAATTTTGATATCATATAATAATATTTTTATAATTTAGTTATATTTGTATAAAAATTGAGATAAATATGGTAAAAAATTATATTCTTTATATAAAATATCAAATTTCGAGTCGTGCTAAATTGTTTAGGTATAAATTCAAATTTAACTTGTTTAATATCAAGCTAAGTTTTGAGTCAAGTATTAAGCCAAATCGAGTTTAATCGAGCTTTGAATAACCCTACTCACTTCATATTCCAATAAGTTTCCTAGTTGAAGTTTAACTTCAAATTCAAGTGGTGTCTCAACCACTGTTGCACGAATCGGCCGATTTCGTGCGGAATCGGCCGATTTAAATCTGATCGGCGCGATGCCGATCCGATTTTGGGGCCGACACGGTCGGCCCCGAATCGGCCTCAGAATCGGCCGAGTTCGGCCGATTCCGACCGATTTAAGTTAGAATCGGAATCGGCCGATTTAAATCGGAATCGGTTTTTTAATAAAATTACTAAAATACCCTAGGTATGATTTTTATTAAATTATTTAAGCATGGGTAAAATGGTAATTTGAATTTTAAAAACCTAAAATCAAACCCGCTCCCCCACGCCGCCGCCGCTCGTCCGCCCGCCGCCGCCCCGTTTCCGCCCTCCGCCGTGCTCCCCGACTCCGGGCTCGCCGCCGACCGGGCTACCGACCTCGCCGCTGACCTCGCAACGTCGCCGCCGAAGTATGGTCGGACCGAATCGGGCTGTGACGCACGAATCGCCGCGACTCGCCGCCGACTCGCCGCCGCTCCGGGCCGCCTCGCCGCCGGCTGCGGGCCGCAGACTGTTCGTCCGACCAGGCTGCCGACATCCTTCGACATCACCGCCGCGAGACTCGCCGCCGACCGGGCCAGCGGTGGCGGCGGCGGCGGGGGGGGGTAAAGAGTGGCATTCTCGTAATTAAAAGTTGACTCGAGTCTAACTCGAGTCAAAAATAATAATTAATTCTAAATAATTTTAAAAAATCTTAAAAAATATTTTAAAATATCAGAAACTATAATACACAGAATAATATCAAAATAACATCAATACACAATTTTAATATATTTATATTATAAATTGTTAAATTATTATATATGACCGATTAAATTAATTTGGACCGATTCAACTGAACCGATTCTTGGCCGATTCAGACCGATTCCGATTCCGATTCCGACTCCCTGGAAAACCGATTCCGATTCCAATTCCGATTCATGCAACCATGGTCTCAACAACTTTGGCATGTAGAAGACCTGTCTCCTCTAACATATCAATAACATTCTTCTTCTGGCTGAGACAGACACCCTACTTATTTCTCAAGGCTTTGAGTTCTAAGAAGTAATGGAGCTGTCCCAAATCCTTGATGTGCAACTTGGATTTTAACCTCACGTTAGTTTCTTGCATACATTCAATATCACTACCAGAAATCACTATACCATCAACATAAACAACCAAAAGAGCAGAAATGCCCACTTAATAAACGCTGAGTAGTACAAAATTCATCTTATAAAGCCAAATGCTATTAGAGTAGTGCTAAACTTTTCAAACCAGGTTCTAGGGGACTGCTTGAGACCATAAATTGACTTCCTAAGGAGACACACTTTATCGGACTCTTCCTCAACAACGAAGCGAGGAGGTTGCTACATTTAGACTTCTTCTAAGTCTCAATGGAGGAAAACATTGGATACATCCGATAAATGAAGAGGCCAGTCATTGGGGAGAGTAAGATCCTCACAAGCTTGAGCTTAGAGAAAATGTGTCAGTATAGTGTAGCCTACGCGTCTGACTGTAGCCTTTAGCTACAAGCCCAGCTTTGAACCTATCCAATGTTCCATTTGCCTTCCAACAACTTTCTTTCCTACAAGTAAGTCTGCAAAATCCCAAGTGTGGTTTCTTTGAAGAACCTGAATTTCCTCATCCATAGTTTGTTTCCACCTATGATCAATCATGACCTCCACATGGCTTTGAGGTAAATAATCACTTGTGCCATGAGGCGTAAGAACTGATGTGGTACTATGTGTCATACCTGAATCATGAGATGGATCTGAAGAAGATGGATCAGCAGAAGTGAGGGGATGCTCTCGTTGTCTGTGTGTATATACTATAGGTGGGTCAGCAAATCTTAAGGACCAGGAGGAAAAGTAGGTACTACTGTGGAGGGTTCAGCTCTAGGTTTTGAGGGTGCAGGATCTGCAAATTTGAGAGGTACATGACTAGGTAGTTCTAGGATGGGGGTAGGAATAAGAGGATATTGTGTGGACTGTGTAGGAGTCGACGAAGATGAGTAGAAGGGCACTGACTTAAAGAAGGAAACATCCATAGTGATGTAAGTTCTATGAAGGGAAGGGTTATAACAAACATACCCCTTTTGATGACTCGAATAACCTAGGCAAGCACATTTGACTGACTTGGCCGAAAGTTTATATCCTTTGGAAGAGGTAGAATGTGTGCAAAACATACACAACCGAATGTTTTAGGTGGAAGAGAAAATGGGAGCTGACGAGGGAAGATCAGTTGAAGGGTATTGCATTGTCCAGTGAAGTGCTAGGCATTCTATCAATTAGGTAGCAAGCCGTGAGAATTGCCTCAGGCCAGTGACATTTTGGAACTGAAATATGTAGCATAAGACTCGTAGTAACCTCAAGGATATGGCTATGCTTACGTTCAACTATCCCATTTTCTAGTGGGGTATATGTACGTGAAGTTTCATGAATGATGCCTTGCAAAAAAATAAAATAAAAAATTGTTAGAGGTTAGATGTAGTATATTCTAATGCATTGTCTGATTTGAATCTGTTAACAACAGCAGAGTGTTGAGTTTTGATTTCATTGATAAAAGACAAAAATTTCGAAAAGACTTCAGTTCTTTCTTTCATTAAGTACAACCAAGTTGTACGGCTGTATCCATCGATAAACAGTATTAGGGACTGACAAAGGGCCCTAAACATCAGAATGAACGATTTCAAACAACTTATTTGATCTAGAACTAGAAGATACAGGTAAAGAAGCATGACTGTGCGTGGCTAACTCACAAGACTCTCACCTCAATTGAGACATACTACTAATAAAAGGCACCATTAACATGAGTTTATTGACATTAGGATGACCTACTCAAATGTGTCACTCGAAAGTTGTTGATGACAATGATCCATGGTTTGTTTTTGGTGAACTACACTTGACAAATTGGAGATAGTAAAGAGTTCCATCACTTAAGCCACGTCCAATGTCCTTCTTGCTCCTTGTATCCTGAAACACGCAACGCGTAGAGGTGAAGAAGACTTGACGGAGCACAACACAATCCAGTGGAGCACAATTTCTTACCGGAGAGTAGACTCACAGGGAAAGAGGGGACTACTAGCATATCCTGTAAACAAGGTTAAAGTTGATGACCACTTGTCCTTTACTAATTGCTGGAACTTTGCTCCCATCAGCAAGGCTTACTAGTAAAGGAGTTCTAAAGGAAGAATAGGTAGAAAATAATTGTGGAGTTCTTGTCATATGATCAATAGCTCCAGAATCAATGAATCAGAAACTGCTCGAGTACACCAATGTATTAGATATACTTGAAGAAGCACTTGCACCCGAAGGTAGGGAAGGATTTGTATGAGCCAACTTCAGGAGATGAGCAAAGTCTTTGTGACTTTGAGTTATACCTGTGGCAGCAAAGAGAAGGAGGAATCAGCAGCTAGGGCAGAAGTTGAAGCATTAACATCAGGTGTAGACTCATTCTTGGTGGCCCACTTTGGCTTCCAATTTTTCTTCCAACACTTTTCTTGAATGTGACCTTAGTTTTGGTAAAAGTCGCATTATCTATCTTCCTTCCTTCCAACGATATGACCAGCTCCTCTGCCACTTGGGCCTCGACCTCTCCCTCTTCCTCTTGTAGGATTGGACTTGGTATGAGTGTTGACCAATAGAGCGTCTCTTCCATCATCATCCTTGGGTTGATTAGATTCAATTGAGATCTTTAATAATCTAGAAAAAGTGGGATTGAGTGAAGGTAAATCAGTCCCAGTAAGGAGATGATTTACCTTGTTTGGTGAGGAAGATGTCCTCACACAACTAAAATATCCTCTCTATGTTTCCTTCTTGTCCATAGGTTTCTTTCACAGAGGTCTAGACAGAATGTGCAGTGGGCAGCAACATAAATTCGAAGCTAACATATGGCTCCATACTATTTCATAACCAAGATCATACTTGTGCATCCCCTTTGTACAAGCAGCATTAGCAATCTCTGGTTTTTTCTCCTCAATGTACTTGAGTTTCTCTTTCGAGACAATGAATGTTTGGATGACAGCAAACCAGGGGAGGTCATTCTTTGAGCCAGACAGTTTGGGGGAAGTTATAAAGAGTGATTTAAGAGATCAATAATAGAAATAGTAGAAGATTCATTGGAGATGACATTTGGTTTGTCCTGTGTTGCCATGGAAGAGATGGTGGAGAAATTGAACTCAACGATAGGGATCAAAGACAAGGGCACGTAATAAAATAGATATGAATGTTGGAGTATTCAAACCTAACAACAAGGATATGTAGATCAGAAAATTGTGTGGGAATATGAAATTATTCACCACAGACAAGTGCGACACAGACAATAGAAAAGTCACAGGCCTAAATGGATCATTTCCTATGATACCATGATAGGCAAAAAAGGTGACTAAATTTAAGTCCACTGTGATTATTTTTCTTTCTATGTATATTCTCAAATCAGTTACAATAAGGTACACAATATTAAGGATTATCTCTCGAGAGCATCCCTCAATATTTCCTAACAGACGAACTATAAATAGCAAACTCCTAACAAACAAACAAACAAACATGCATCATCAATAAGATCCTACACTTCTACCATACACAATTCGATTTTTTTCCTTTTTCTAATAATTTGCCTTGACACTCTCACCAACTTATAAAAGAAAAAAATATCCACTTTTTTCCGATAAAAAATTCTTGATATGGGGAAAAAAGGATAGATTATTGAAAAAAATTGTATCAACATCAACTAATATATTCTTGTGTCAGTTGTATTTGATATGAGCCTTTGTATTATATAAATTAATGGTTAGATGATGATGACATTTTGTCTGAGTGACAAAAAATTACAACCATGCGAGTTAGATGGATGGTCAGATTTTCAAATTGCTGATATTATTACACTAAACCTTCTCTAAATTATTTTATAAATAAAAATAGAGGAGAATTTTGGAGCAATTGATAAATCTCCTGCATACGCAGGAGCCTTTTTTTAACACTGGGTTGTCTTAAATAATATTAAATAAAAAGACTATGCAAAATCCAAAAAAATTACTAATTTCAAGGAAAATAAAAAATTAATGATAAAAATATAAGATTTTTAACTGAATTTAATAAAGATAAAAAAAATTTCATCATACTTAAGCAATTTAATAGTATTGTTTTGACCTATGTAACTTCCACTGTTGGTGTACACATACCATAGTATATAACTAGTAACTACTACACTGGTATAAGACAAGCTTGTGAATTACAAATACAGACATCCCCCTTCATTCCCCTCTGTGTCCAACACAGCAGGATCTAAGATATCTATCTCATCACAGGCTGTCTGTGTCTGGGAAGGCTTGGAGGGGAGTGAAACTTTTAGAGTGAGAGAGGAGCCGCTCTCTCCCTCCACCGCTCCAAAAATCTTGACGAAAATGGAGCGGACTCTCACCAAAGTTGGCAGCTTCTGGATCTCCCGTAAAGCCAAGGAGGAGATCTCCAACATTGGCGAAGATCTCTCCGTGAGTAGTAGTGGCCGCACTGCTTTTCGTTGATTCTTTTTCGCTCTGCTCCTCTTCTTATTCTGGCATTGCTCTCTTTTAATCCGTGGGATGAATGGAAGGAATGGCTTCTTGAGACAGGTCGCTGTTCTTTTCAAGGGTTTGTGCAGAAAAGCGTCCGAATTTTTCTCTCTTTCTCTTTTTTTTTCTACGAATTGTCGGTGGTTAATATGAACGGAGAGAGGGACATTCTTCTTTGGATTTGATCTCTCTTTTCTTTCATTGTTCATAGTTGCTGCCCAATTTGTTCAATGCAAGAGAGAGAGAGAGAGTTACAAGTGGAAGCGCAGAGATATTAATGGCATTCTTAATATGCTTCTTTGAATAGTTAATGAATTATTTATTTGTTGAAACCATGTAATGTTTTATTTGTCAAGCGAAGTACCCATTTTTTACTTTTTATTAGCATGTGTTCTAAGGAATTATACTGACGATTACATGTCCTGGTGCGCAGCTATATGGAAACCTGTCTTGGCATCCAAGTGTTTTGTTTTGAAGAGTAATGTTTGTTGCTAAACATTGTTAAGCATCTATCATGGTGTTTTTTTTTCTACATGGATTTTCAAGCTTGCAAATTGTTATTGTGGTAGAACGTTCTAGTCAAGTACATGTTGTTATTGTTTGAAATGCATGGCATTTGATTTTACTGACTTAAACAGAGGTGTTAATTGAGTGGCAGATGAGTTGTTATACCTAGGCTCAGTGATATTCTTTGTAGCTTTCTAGCTCATTATCTATAATTGACTGAGGAATTGACTTGTTCCTAGAAATGAATTTCTATTTTTATTGAACCAATGGGTCGATTGACATTTAAATGATGGGATTATTTATCTTTGGTTAAATCTTTAATTTTTTCGAAGAACATTAGGTGGGGGCTTTCAGATGTTCCTGTCAATTTTCTTTTTTCTGATGAAAAAACTCAGTCTTAGTACAAGTCACAAGCCAAGATAGCGCCCACTATCCGGGAAAATTTTTTTTCACATTTCTCTCTTTCAATGACAGACGTTTTCCAATGTTGTGGAAGAAAAGGCGAAATGGATCTTCAACAAGCTAAAAGGTGCCATTTATTGATACATGCTTAAAATTTACTCTAGCAGCCATTGTTGCTTTCAATTCTTTGTCATGCAAGATACTGCTGATATGTACTTAATTTTATTTTTCTCTCATGCATTGATTCATTTTATTTTATACAGGAAAACCTCAAAAATCTTTGCCGGACCTTCTTCGGGAATATGGCCTTCCATCCGGACTCTTTCCAAAGAACATAATCTGCTACGAGTATGATGAATCAAGGTCCAGACTAATTGTTCACCTGCCAACTGCTTGTGAGGTGAGCTTCAAAGATCAGTCTGTGGTTCGCTATGCGACCCGTGTGAAGTGCACACTGTTGAGAGGCAAACTCATAGGAATAGAAGGAATGAAAACCAAAGTCCTGGTCTGGGTTAAAGTTACCCAGATCAGTGTTGAAAGCTACAAGTCTGATAAGGTCTGCTTCACTGTGGGTGTCAAAAAGTTAGGCCGAAGGATGCGTATGAGATCCCAAGAGATGCTGTGAAAATTGAAGAGTTCTGATGCGAGGACTACTACTACATCTTGCTGGTGCATTTCCATCCTTTTATTTTGTTATCCTAGTACATGCAAAAATAACCTTCAATAATGTCATATCTTTTAGCTTGTTATTCTTCTTCCTTCACATCCCAAAGGACCAAAATTCATGCAAGAGAAAATATCTGCACTTATGTAAAACAAATGCTGTTAGCCATCAGGCAACGATGTTCAAATTTAACCGTGATTGAGTTTAAACAGCCATTTTTAATGAAAGAAAAAGGAAACACTAACTCAAACAATACTTTGCCGGTCTCAATCTGTCAATCATAGAGTAGAGGTATTAGTGATATATTAAAAGCCACTTGTGAAACAAATAATGTAAAACGAAAAAAATAGATAAGCGTGGGTATACCGTGTATGTTCCTCATTACTGATCTTTGTTTAATGAAGTCTTAGTAGAAAGTAATAAGAGAGTGAGGAGAGAATGTCTCTCTTTCTTCTTTATTTTTCTCCAGTGTTATCGGAAATATAAGAAAGATTGCAGAATAAACAGCAACCATGATTGATAAATATATGAGATAATTTAGAGATCTGAGTTTGAATCATTTTATTATGAACACGGTCATTTTTTTTCGGGAAAAATTGAAACTAAAATGTCTGAGGTTTGCTGGAGGACCGGGAGCCCCTTTACTCTCATCATCACGTTGAATTTGTGAATCAAGTAACTACTCCACTACTTAACCATACTCACAAGCCTGACCGTAAAACCCGCGACTCGAGTTAGGGTTTTATAGTCGTTAGCCGATCGGTTTGACCGTGGTTTGAGTCAGTTCAGCTTACAGAACATGTGTGCGGGGCCGAGGTTGACCATGTATACGTGCTATGAGGGTTTATGTATACCCAAGTATCGATAATAGCGTCAGATACGCATCAGCAGACTGAGTTATCAGTAAATATGAGAGTATACAGTTGATTTTATTTTTTTCATGTTGTGACTGAAGATTTAGTTTAGGCCGAATAACGCATTAGGACGTGTTAGATGGTCTTCCGGTGGGTTATTAGTTATCCAGCATGTCATTTGGATGTTGTGTTGTTTTGTTTGATTTTATGAGATTTTTCCCAATTTTTTTGGATTTTATTCCTAGTTAGTTATTATTCTTGACTCGAACCGGTGTCAAGTCAAGTTTTATTTACAAGTTTGCCACTCCTATATTTCTCATCTTCCTCCCCCACAACACCCCAACGTTTCACCATCCTAAACCCTAGCCGCCGCCTTTGACTTTTGCCATCGCCGCCGATGCCACCTTGCCGCCGTTCGACGCCACCCAGCCCGGCCGTGCCGTCGCCTTGCTGCCCTGACCATGCCTGGCCACCGTACAGTCGTCGCGATGCCGGAAATCGTCACGATTTCACAGCCGCTCCCAATGCGATTCCTCCGCCGTCTGCACCGGACCGTCGTCGCCGTGAGGTCGAAGCCCTTCCCCTCGACCTTCCTTATAGTTCCCCCTATTTAGCGCCACCGTCGAGGCTGGCCGTGGGTTCTATCGGAGCAACTGACCGCCCCGATCGAACTCGGCCTCGTCACCAGTGGCCATCGCCGCCGCGGCTGCCCTCGTTGTCACCACCATTGGGTCAAGCTCACCGAGACGGTGCTAACCCTACCTCTGATTGCCTCGCCGGAGCAGTCGCCGGAAAACCATTGGAACTGCCGAAAAATAGCTGGCACAGTCGTCGGAAAACCGTCGACTCGCCTTTACCGCCTTCATCCGTCGGCACCGATTTTAGCGCCGATCACGAGGTGGTTCTTCCTTCTTTTTTTGAATTATTACATATATGTTGTGGTCATGGTAGTGTATTGAAATTAATTTTATTAATTTCATGATTTTAGTTTAATTAACTGTGAATTATGATAAACATGTGATGATTAGCATAGATTTTGTTGCGTGATGTAAATGCTGGCTAATGGAAATGTTAGTAAACAATTGAATAGTTAATTAAATGCTTGCTAACTAGTTAATTTATGAACTTGCATGATTTAGGCTTTGCATGCTAGTATTAAGTTAAACGGATTAAATTGATTAAACCATTGTCACCAAATTAGAATAGGTATACTTTGAAATTGGAATTAAAAGTGTTAGGTAATAAGTAACGTAGGAAATCATAAAATTATTAACTTGCTTGACAATTAGAGATTTAATGTGATTGTCGAGATGATTGTCATGTTTGATTATATTCATGTATGCATGTGGATATATTAGTTATATAGGTGTGCATCATATATGTATGGGCGTTAGTAAATAGTTATGTTCATATAGGTTCGTTGCAGGAGCTCGCCGTCTAGGCACGAGACTACGCTTGGAGCTTCTGACAGGTCCGTTAGGACACGCTTCTCAGGTTTTATCGCTCTACTCTATCGGTGATTTGATTTATTGATCGTAGGACGTGTCAGGTGGATGATTTATCGGACCCCACCTAACACGTGCCATCTGGTCAGTTGTTTTCGAAATTAATAACCCTCGAGGATGAGATCCCTCGAGCTTGTTTTCGAAAATAAGATCCACCTCAAGTTGCCTTCGGGCCTATTATAATAAATCCCGACCCAGCCCTATAAATAGTTTTATCGAGTTTTCAGTGAGACAAGAGAAGATGAATCGACTTGCACGTGCCATGAGCGGATGCCGTGCCAGTCAAAGCGGGCTCTGGATTAGTGCCAGCAGACTGTTCCATTCTCGAGGGATCCTAACAACTCCGCGTTTGAGTTCCTCACACTCGGAGAACGTGGAGGCTTACGGGTATTATTTAGTACAGCGCATGTCCGGACTTGTGGTTCAAAGGGTACCAAAGGCGACTGCCTAAGAGTGCTCAGCCTCCGTGCTCACGGCCAGGAGTAATATGGAGGTTCGGAGAGGGCTTAGGATAAAGTTTTATGTGAAGTACTGAAAAAGAAGTGCCGAGAGCGGCACAGTACCAGATAGATCAGGATGTTGTTGAGTCAGCTGCTCAATGGCTCCATTGTAGTTGCCCTTATGAGAGTTCTTGAGGAAGATATATGATTGTTTGTTTTCCATGAGAGTTTGCTCTCATGTTCCAGTTTGATATTAGTTATTTCCGGACCAGTGACACCCGTTGCTGACATTTTTCTACTATATGTAGGTGAGGATGATGAATGGTGTATGCCGGCCTTGACGAAGGACTAGCGCTTGCATTGCACACACATGCTTGGCACCACGTCGACTTTTGCGTAAGATATGATGTGGGTTGAATGATGCTTGGTGATATACATGGTTGTGTACATATGCATGAGCTATGAGACTTGTAGGTCTTTTTCTTAGAGATGTATGAATTTTCTTAGAAATGTTTTGGAAATGTTCTAATGTCTAGGAATGATCAGCTATGTTGAGTTGAAAATGAACAAAAACATGATGAGCATGAATTGCAGGTGGGCGAGATGCCAATTACAATATGTGTGGATGATTTGAATTCTATTGCGATATAAATTATTGTTTTATATATATACTATATTGTGCCGTATTTTAACAGGTTGTCCCCTTATTGCACTTTTAGAGGAGACTCTGTCCGTTTTATTTCAGGATTTTTATGAATTTTGTTGCTATTTAAATTATTTTTGTGTGTGGCTATCATCATAACATTCATGTCAGTATCCTGCTAGGGTTTTGCATCTCATTCATATATTGTTTGCGCATTAGCGGCGTGCTCCATCTTGAGACGTCGAGAGGGTTATGTCGTAGCCGTTTAGGTTTTGGGTCAGCCAACTTAATCGGTTTATGAGTAGTTCGATCCTTTGTAACAGTTTCGGTCCGGGTTGAGAGTAAACCAGATGGGTGTGTTACACTGACCCTTAGAACCTTTAGGCATAACTAATGAAAAACACACGAATATTCGGGTCTAACTTCTTCTTTTCATAGTTGTTAACATTAATTTCAGCGGGATAGCCCCAAATACATATATATTTCAAACTTGATTTTCAACTTTATAATAAATCAAATGACATTTTACTAATAGCCTTAATAGAATTTGATTTAATATATATGTTTTAAGTTTTAAATTTTTTTTCTCACAATGAATGAAAAAGTGTGGAGTTACTAAGTATACTCTTAACCATGTCCAATAGAATCATATTTTTTTATTCTATTACACAGTTTTGATTTGGTGAGCCAAACAAAATATATTGTGAAATAATATCATTCTCTTGAAGAGATTTAGCAAATGACTAGGTGTTTGTCCACCATCAATATACTTACTATAAAATTCTACACATTAATCATATTTTAAGATTTTAATTTACGTACCACATTATTTTTCTACTTTCACTTTAAAAACATTAAAATATTTAATGCTTCATACTTTTTATCAAGCATATAGAGCATTTAATGTTTCGTACTTATTATCAAGCATGTAAAGATATATCTATCGTGAATACTCATCCATGAGATGAAATATTTTTTACCATATATATATTCATACCTGGACAACATATATCTGATATATGATTTTTTATATTTGAGAACTCCTTCTTAGACATATTGGTCTGTTTTTTAATGTAGTCTACATAAGTATCAAAATCTACAAGATTAAGAGTTTCAAGAACTCCATCATTTACAGGTATTTTGATTCTTTTAATTGAGATATGTCTCAATCGTCGGTGCCATAATATAAAAGATTTTTTATTCATATCATAACACTTTATAATTGCATTACCATGCCTAGTCATTAGGGTATAAGAGACATCATCTTGTAAGTGGATTTGAAATAAACTCTGATTCATAGTACCAATTCCCCCAACAAAAGAGATATACAAAAGACTAAAAGTGATTTGAGAAATTTTTTTATAAAAAACTGAAGGGTACAAATCTTAATATAGAAGTTAAGTTTCTGAAAAAACTACAAAAATAAAAAGTCTTTCTAGATTAAATAAAAAACTAGAACTTAAAATAACTTTATATGGCTCAATAACTTCTAAATGTAAGTGCATCTGGTACTAGAATAGATGCATTATTCACTTTTTGTCCATTTATTATGATTTAAGAAACCTTCCATGGTATTTAAAACATAAATTGTAGAACTTGAATCAATCTATCTAGTATTATGATAAATATCTATCATATTAGATTTATAACAGACAAATGAGATTATATTTCCTCTCAAGTCATATCAAAATTTCATTTATTGACTATTTTTCTTTACCTGTGTTATAAGTTATTTTCAAAAAAATGGTAGAAATATAGGAGAGAAATAAGAATGAAATGCATCAAAAAAGATTCAAAAATCTCCATCTCCAGAGACTTAAGCTGAGCATTAATGTCTGGCATTTTTATGATATACTTACGCATACCTTTTATCAATGATAATTTTATCATCAGGGCACTGCCAAATGATTTATTTGAAGTTTCAAAATGTTAATTAATATTCATAATATAATTCTTGACAGACTTACATTCAAGAATAGACTCATGACTATTATTTATAATGTGATACTTGATGAAAATTAAACTCAAATAATTGGATCGTCCACAACGTTAATATAGTAAATTCTCGCTTTCAATAATGGATTCAGTGAAAACATGAGGTTCATTCTTACGAAGAGCATAGTTAAAGTCCATATACCCCTAATTAAGGACTTTTGTATCTGTTCTTTATAATTATGATCACCATTTAAATAAGAAACATCAGATTTATCAGAAATTATCAAAGATGATTACGTGGCAATAAACATATAATCGTGCTAACTATCATAAATATTGATAAACATTATATACCATCACTATAGTTGAATTAATATGTTGTTAAAATTAACTTGTGAGCAAAGACTTTAACACAAAATAAATTCACGAATCACTTCAACAATGAAACTAAAAAAATATCAAATATCTCTTAATGCATGTGACTTAATTAAGAAATATAAATATTTTCTATTTCACCTTAAATAAACACAATAATTATATTAACCTTCGTGCGAAGTAAAACTATCATAATCATAATATTTAATTATAATTGATATATTAAATTCTATATGTGATTTATAATTCACTTTGTATATTTCATTTTAATTAAAGATGTTATGGTTATTCTTCAATTAATTTAAAGTGTATTTGTAAAACCCATGATTCGAGTCAGGGTTTTATATTCAGAACCGGTCGGTTCGACCATTATTTTCGAGTCGAGTCAGTTTCAGAACACATGTACTAAGCCGACGCCGGTCTCGTGTATGAGCCATGAGGGTCATGTGTACCCAAGTATATGATGATAACGTCATGAACACAGCAGAAAAGAATGAGTTATCAGAATATATAAGAGTATGCAGTTCATTTTTTTTTATGATATATAATGGATCGTAGAATTAGTTTTAGGTCGTTTACCGCGTTAGGACGCGTTACGGGCATTTTGGGTGGGCTGATAGTTCTAGAGCATATCATTATGATTTTTTTGTGTTGTTTGATTTTACGGGATTTTTCCCGATTTTTATGAATTTTTTTGGGATTTAATACGACTTAGTTACTATACTTGACTCGAGCCGGAGACGAGTCAAGTCTTAATTACAAGTTTGCCACCCAACCAATTCTTCTCTACCCCCGTCCTTTTCTCCCCCACGCCCAAACCCTAGCCACCGCGCCGCCCCTGTTTGCGTGCCACCGCCACCACGGCCGACGCCGCCCGGCCGCCGATCGCCGCCCCCTAGCTCCGGCACGACATTGCCGTGCTGCCCTGACCAGCCCCAGCAGCAGCCAGGCCGCTGCGACGTCGGAATCGGCTCGCCTAGCGCTGCGGCCACATTTCGGTCGCGTCACCGATTCCACCGCCGACGACCATCGCCACCACGATCAGGTGGTCGCCTCAGCACCCTCGACCACCCAGTGACCCTTCCTGACCGGAGCAGAGGCCGTCGCCGCCGTGGCCGGCCGGATCTAGCCACCACCACCGCAGCCTCTGTTTTAGCCATTTTCCGGCGAGCCACCGCCTCGGCCGACCATGTCAACGTCGTGGATGTGTCGGGCTCGCCGAGCCGGTTCCAATGGTACCCTATATGACCCCTATCCAGCTAGTAGACGCCGCCGGTAATGTCCCGGAAAGCCGCCGGAAGGTTGCCGGAAAACCACTGAAGCTGCCGGAAAACCGCCGAAAAATCGGGTTTGCTGGAATTTGCCGGATCTTCCGAGGAGTTCATCCAGTCGATCCCGATCGAATTTCGGACGCTGATGAGCACCGAATTCGAACTCCAAGACGCACGACGGAACCCTAGCTGGCGCCGATTGCCGATGACGTGAGGTATAATTACCTCTGAATTTATAATTTAAACTTGATGATTGTTAGCATAGCATGCTAGGGTTGGTTTATTGATGTGATTAATATTTAATGATGGATGAAACAATGAGTTGCATGATGAGATTAAGTGTGAATGAAGAGTAAGTGATCTAATGAAGTAGATCAGGTCAGAGCATATTAAGTGACCACGACATAAGTTACAGACACGTAATAAAATTAGTATGAATAGGATGAGCTAGGATTAATTAATTTTTATGATTTTCTGATTGTTATGTTGATGGATGCTTGCATAGTGATTGTGATGTTATTGAGTTTGATGCATCATTTAGTTAGCGGGCGTTAGTATTTAGTTTTGATGTGTAGGTACGGAGTAGGAGTTCGCCGCTTAGGCACGATGACACGTTTGGAGCTTCTACCAGGTCCGTTTAGGACTCGTCTGTTTTAATCTTTTCTATTGTATGTTTAATTTATTGTCTGCAGGACGGGTTAAGTGGTGTTTTATCGGATCCCACTTAACTCGGGCCATTTAACCGAACATTTTCCGGATTAATAACCCTCGGATGAGATCCCTCGAGGATGATTTCGAAAATAAGATCCACCACAAGTTGCCTTCGGGCCTATTATATAAATCCCTACCCAGTCCTATATATAATGTAGTTTTCGCGTTTTCAGTGAGACGAGAGATGGAGAAATCGACTGCACGTACCATGCAGAGGATGTCGTGACAGTCAAAGTGGGCTCTGGATTAGTGCCAGCGGACTGTTCCATTCCCGAGGGATCCTGACAACTCCGCGTTTGAGTTCTTCACACCTGGAGAACGTGGAGGTTTACGGGTACTGTTTAGTACAGCGCATGTCCGGACTTGTGGTTCAAAGGGTATTAAAGGCGACTGCCTGAGAGTACTCGTCCTTCGTGCTCAAGGCCAGGAGAAATATGGAGGTAAGGAGAGGGCTTAGGATAAAGTTTCATGAGAAGTACTGAAAAAGAAGTGCCGAGAGCGGCACAGTACCAGCAGCAGATCAGTAAGTTAAGGATGCTACCGGGTCTGCAGCCCAGTGGCTCCTCAGTAGTGCCCTTCAGAGTGTTCACGTGGAGTATATGATGTTTTCTTTTATATGAGAGTTTGCTCTCATAGCCAGCTTGTTATAGTTATTTTATTTTTCGGACCAGTAACACTTGTTACTTACGTGTTTTTATATTATATGTAGGTAACAATTACGAGTTGGAGGAGCCAGTTTGGACGGAGGAACATTGTTGTCGCTTGCACACATGTCAGTCAATTGAGTGTTTATATTGTGTTATGATATTATTATATGGTGTGAATAAATGCTTGAAACATGATGATGTGACGTGATTAGTTGTTAAAATATGATGTTATGACATGATGAAAAGCTAAGACATGATGACAAGAGGTGAGATGTGATCAGAGTGCACAATAGAAGTGTGGCCCGAGTTTTATAATGAATATACGGTATATTAGATTATGTGTGATTAAACTTGTTGATATATGCATATGTATTGGTGTGTGTTTGAATTGCATGTTATTCATGTAGTACCATGTTAGGGTTTGTGCATTCATCCATGCTTTGAGAGTTGTATCTTCATCTTAAGACGCCGAGATTGGATCCTCATGAGTTAGGTTCGGGTTAGTCGACCTAACCGGGGCCTGTAACATACCAGTTCGGTTCACGAGTATAGACCGGATTTGGGGTGTTCCAGTATTGATCACTCAACATCAATACAAACATGTTTAAAATATTATATCGTATCCAAACATTTCACGTATATATGTATAATATATATAAAGATGCAAATAAAATTTGTATATGACACTCAATTCTGTGTAATAATTAATAAACAGCTTATAATTGGATTCAGACAATCCTTACATATCATATAAAAAACTTGGTTATCACTTGAACACCAGAAAAGTTCATTGATAGGTCAATTTTATTATCCAAATATAATTAAATGGCTGTGCTATATGACCATGATAGTTTGGTCAATGTCATGCCATGACCAGACTACGTATTGCCGTTTAATTAACCAGACTGTCCATTTGTATACAACTAATGGATCGTTCAACCCACACAGGCCCAACACAAAAACAATAAAACCTAAATGGACCAAACTTCATGTTCAGATTAAAGCCCATTTAAGACCAATATTTCCTGGCATTTAGGAACCCACAACCTACAATGATTCATGCTACGATCCAGCCCATTCATGCACAGTATGAAAACCTAGTAAAAGCATCACCCTTTCTTCTCCCTCGGCTACGATCGGCAGCGGTTATAATTATTGCCGTCAACCAATTCACATGAACTGTGAGAGAAATCAAAATTGCCAACCAAGAATCTCCGCACCTTCCAATGGCATTCATTATGTCATTGATTAATCTACAAGGCCCAACCATCACGATGACTGTAATATCTAATTATATCTCTGGCCATGGTTAGTGATATCTTATTGTGCCGGCCAATTACGCAGTCGCCAAGACGCCAACCATAATTGTTTCATAAAATATAATAACCATGGACCATCACAAATTGCTTGATTAATTAAGATATATATGACTCCCCAGTTCCATTACGGAGGCAAAAAGATCGGTAAAAAAGTAATACCAAAATGGGATAAAATATAGAAAATTATATAAGTATTCTTGGGTCTATTCATGAATATTAGTTTGTTAAGAATTACATAAAGACCATTGAACAACATCTTAACATTTAAAATAAATCATTTGTTAGCACTTTGATGACAACATTATTATCAATAAATTCGAAGTGTGCTAAACATATTATGAAAATAAAAATTATTAATATTCGGCTTAAGTCTTTTCTAGTTGAATTCATCTTAACCATCTCTCCTTGAATATGGTCCTTTCAAAATAACCTATAACAAAGATGAGAGAAACTAGTCAATAAATAAACTTTGGAAGACTTTAATTAATCAAGCCATGTTATTTGAGTTTTCACAATAAATACAAGAAATTTACAAATGATCTTTACCTAATTTCTAACTAGTCTGACGAAATACTATATGTATAATCATCATTTTTACATTAACGTTTATTCATAACTTGTGCTTCTAAACAGTACCACTGCAACCCCAAAACCAGTCTCTCTGAACTATAATATATCTATGATTGATTAATCGTTTGGAGCTGAGATCCATTAATATTTACCAAAATCGTTCAAGTCAAATATACATGAACATAACAATATATAATATAACAAGAACTCAATGAATATCAAGTGTAGGTACCACAATTTGGTCGAAGTAGACGTAGTAAAGCTCCCGGCGGAAGGACAGAACCGGCCGTTATAGAGCTTGCAATCGACGGTCACCGAATACGGCAACGGCAACGTGAAGAAACCGCCCTCCCTGGTCTCAAAAGTAGACACTTTCCCATCGTCATCGACCCAATAGTGGGTGTCCCCGATGACCGTCGGGGAGCTTACCCCCGTCAGCAACAAGATTCCGGCGGAGAGGGCGGTGGCCTTCCAATCGCCAGTATTAGAGTAGAAGGCCCGGATCTTGACGGAGGGCGCCTGCCAATGCAGCGCGACCACTAGGAAGCGCCGTCGACTATAGATAGCTTGACGATGTGGCAGGGGAAGTTAGAGGCCAGAGGATGTGGGAGGGCGACCCGCTGCTAGGTGAGTGTGTTCCAGAGGAGGTAGTGCTCCGGTTGGAGGTCATTTTCGAAAAATAGGCCGACGCCGCTGTGGGTATCGGCAAGGAGGAGCTGCGGACTGGCGTCGGCCATGAAGCGGAGACGGTCAGGAATGTCGTTTGCCGCCGTTACTAACTTAGGGACCTTTTGTCCATCAATAAACTGTAAATCATTGGTAAATTTTGATTTAACTCCATAATTTTTTAGCAATGTAAAATTTAGGTTAAGATCACAAATTTAGTATCACTTGCACCCTACATTTGTGCAAAGCCACCTCTTAAAAAGATATAATAATATAAAATTTTAATTAAATATATTAATATTAATATATTTTTATTTATATAGTTCAATAATACTAAATTTATATTATAAAAAAATAATTATTTACCTTAAATAAAATAATAAATTGATAAAATGGTAGTCGTTGAGGATTCATTAATTATCTTTCCAATAAATTTATCAAATTTTCTTATTATTCTGAATGGTAAAAAAAAGTATATGGCCAGTTTAATTTGATTTAAATAGAAATAGTTGATGTGTATTGTTCAGTCCTAGCGTGCCTTCTTGCATTTTTTTATTATAGTTAACATCATGCCTTTTTATTGTGTACTTATGTTTAGTTGAATGTGGCTCAGTCCTTTCGCATCATATACCTCGCGTTCCAGTTTGCTCATTTTGATTAGCGGGTTCATTGTCTACCACACCAATATGGTTGTTTAAGTAACATTAGTGTTGTGATTTTAGAATTGAAGAAGTCGACTTCTCAGTCATTAAAACTCCAGTTTAATTATTCTTTTTCGAAATAAAAGTTATAATTATATATACAGTTGGTAATGATCAATAATAGCTAATTACAAGAAATGATATGCAAACTTACCCTCAGATTTAAGATGTAGCTCCAACATCGATCGTATAATATGCTATCTATTAGTTCTAATTACCTGATAATTTTCAGAAAGAAAGGAACTTAATTATCGATAAGAACATTTATAAAAATCCTTAAGTATATTCTGTTTCCCAGACTAAACCACAGAGGTCTTATCAATTAACTCATAACAAACTGTAACATAATGTTTTTTCAGGTATTCACATATGAAGGAGACAAAATTTTCTCTAGTGGGAGGAGCACGCAGTATCCTTAATTAACATCCGGTATTTTGATTGCGACAAATGATGTTCGTAAAGAATAACACAGGTGAAAGCCGTGGGAGAATTGAGGCAACTCATTCTCGATTTCACGAACCACTTTCAAAGTTTTCTCCTCCAAATCGAGACACAGAATGAACCCTTCAAACTTCAAGTATACAATCTGAGCCTTGGTACGGTGCAGCGCCAAAGGTAGGAAGCGCTCATGGCTGGGGATGCCCGTATGCAAATTTTTTGTTTCTTGATATGCATGGAAAACATGTGGGTGGCCAGCCACCATGTCGGAGAGATTGCCGACGTGTGGGGTCAACCATGGCGCCTCGTTGCTGGCCATGTTATGCCTAATCCCACTGTCATACTCCTATACAGAAACTTTCCTCTTGGAAAATATGGGATACGTTATTAACGAATCTACCACATATATTTGAGTTACATCACTTTTCAAATCTACAAAATTTTATGTGTAATTGACTACAAAGTGACAAAAGTGTAAATAACGCTTGTAACGAGTAGTATACACAAATAAACATGAAAGAATTATAAGGTTAGTCAAGCCATTTAATCTGAGTTTTTACGATAAATCACAAAAAAATTACAAAGGATCTTTACCTAAAAAAATTGCTTTTTATTTTTTTCAAAATTTTATTTTGCTCGACTTGATAACTAAAATCGTCTCAGCCCTAGAGTAACCATATATATATCTTTTATAAAAAAGCAAAATAAGTACCTAAACTAACAGTATATATTTACAACAAAGTAAAGCAAATGATGCTGTTGATAATTTCGAGCTAGTCTGACGAAATATTATATTTGTAATCATCATTTTTACATTAACGTTTATTCATATCTTGTGGGTTATAAACAGTACCACTGCACCCAAAACCAGTCTCTCCGAACTATTGTACATCTATGATTGATGAATCGTATGGAGCTGAGATCCATTAATATTTACCAAAATCATTCAAGAACTCAATGTATAGGAAGTGTAGGTACTACAGTTGAGTTACCCCCATCGGGAACAAGACACCGGCGGAGAGGGCGGTGGTCGTCCACTCGCCGGTATCGGAGTAGAAAGACCGGATCTCGGCGGATGGTGGAGTTCTCTTCCAATGCAGCGCGACCACTAGGAAGCAGCGCCGTCGACTGTAGAAAGCTTGACGATGCGGTTAGGGAAGTTAGAGGGCGGAGGATGTGGGAGGGCGACTCGCTGCTGGGTGAGTGAATTCCAGAGGGAGGTAGTGCTCTGGCTGGACGTCCTTGTCGAGAAATAGGACGACGCCGCTGTGGGTATTGGCAAGGAGGAGCTGATGACTGGCGTCGAGGGTCATGGAGATGAGACGGTCTAGGAAAAGCGAGGGGAGGGAGTACTCGTATTCATGGCGGCGGCAGTGGATGGCCTCGAGTTGGGAGAATTCGAGGGCGCGGGTGGAGGACTGGGCAGGGTCGACGAGGTGGTAGAGGAAGCCGCACGAGATGCAGGAGAAGGGATGGTCGCGGTGGTGGAGGATGTTGAAGGAGGGGGAAGAGATGGTGCTGCACCACCTCTTGGACACGCAGAGGAATCGGCATAGGTCATCCACCGGCGGGCGGAGGAGGATCAATGTGGCGATGTCGTCGCCGAGATCCAAGAGTCGGTCATGGCCGGCCATGGGGAGAAGGAAGGTAGGATGGTGGAGGAGGAGGAGTTAAGAGTTAGAATGTGAGTGAGAGAGATGGGGCATCCATGCATGGGCATGGCTTTAAATCACTCCAAAGTCCAATTCCTGTCCAGGCCACCTGTAGCCTGACGACACTAGTCTTACAAATGTACGTGTGTTTCATACCTTTTTAAAAAAGAATTTTTCTTAATGCACAAGAAATCTTAATTACATTCATATATTCATTTTATTCATTTAAAAGTGGCTCATAAAAAAATATTTCTCCCTAGCAAAATATAGTTGGTGTAGCATCCATATAAATAATAACTCGATGTGGACCCTGTAATAGGTCTAGGCTATGTTTAATTTTGTTAATATATATTAAATTATATAATATATTAGATAAACAGAATTTTCTTGAAGTATACTATTTGCTTCGAAAAAAATATATAATATGCACAAAATAATTTACGGATCTTCAAAAGCAAATATTGTGACCATAAAAAAATTATTGATAGTAAAAAGGACTCTATATTTCTTATTTACATAAAATTTTCTTTTGTCCCATTTATTCTAGTGACTTTTAATATCTAATAATAAAAAATGCATCGTTGTTTTAAAAAAATGTTTAAAATCAACAACAATATAGAACAATCAATAAAATTTTCCTTTACCAAAAGTAATAGAGAAGCATGGAATGCAACTGGCTAGTAAATTGAATGGGAAACATCTCTGTAAATGAAGCAATGATGAATATGCATAAGACTAGCCAACACCAACAGTAGAAGAAAGACATAAATCTGAATTCCAGGAATCAGCAAGAACAAATACATGTTGAGGGCGTGTTTGGGTTGAGATGACAGTTCGATTATGCCTGAACAGGTCATAGGAGAAGTTTTTAACCAACCAACTCTTCGATCTTCAAGTGATCGCAAGTCAACCACGTCTCCAATATCAGCATCATTGTCCAATTACTCTTGGCTCTCTAGCTTTCATGTACTCTTTCTCTTGAGCATAGCATCTTTGAGGCCTCATGTTTTTTCCAATGGTAGCCGGTAAGAGGGATATTGAGATAGATGCTGACGGCACATTGGGGGACTTTGATCACTTATAATTTTTCAATTCGGCTCGACCTAAAACTCGGATATTTTATAATTTATATAAAAAATAAAATTTTTAATCATACTATATCTTAATTTTTTATACAAATATAATTAAATAATAAAATATCATTATATGATGACAACTTAAATAGAAATATGTATGCTCAAATTATCTTTTCTGCACAATTGTCAAAGTTAAAATATTTTACTTATAAATTGAATTTTAATATAAATTATACAAACAAATACCTCATTAAATAAGAATCAAGCTACCTCAAACTTAATTTTAATTCAAATCAACTCAAATACTTATTAGCATGATTCGAACTTAAAATTAAATAAGCCGAGTTTAAGTTGAGCAAAACTTGACTTGACTCGTTTCATGAGTACCCCTATTTACATATTAACTGATTAATTCATCATGTAATCTTGTATTTATCATTGATTAAATTGTAGGGTTTGAATTAATTACATGTGAGAAAAGGTTATAATGTAATTAGAGGAAAAATAATTGTCTATAATTAATAATAGATATTACAAATGACACAAACAATTTTAATATAATGCAGAATGGTTTGGAAAGAGACGTCACAATCATTCATAGAAGAGAGCAAAATTTCCACCGCTAGAGCAAAATCCAAAAAGATAGATACAACCAAACAACCATCCTCGATAAATAGCCCTCCATTGCTCAAACATTTTAAATATAGTTAAAATGGATAAAATTTATACATTTTAAATCCAATTTTATTACGTTGGTTAAAAATTATGGTATCTAAAATATTTTTTATTCACAAAATATAAAACATTCGAACCATCCAAACTATGCTAATATAATATTAAAAACTATGAAATTAGTAAATATATAGGCTAATATATGTAAATTCATCAAATTGATTCTTTGATAATTAAATGCTTCAAAATTAATGTTGAGGTGTAAATGAGATTTATTGTTATATACAAATAATTAAACAATATTTGGACTGATTGGCAAATCAATTATAATAAAGTTTTCTACTATAATCATCTACTTGAAAGTTCGTTCAGTTAAATTAATCAAGTTCTAATGATATTTTTGGATGATTAACAAAGTGTTTAACATTTCTATTTCGTTTAATTCGGAACATGAGTTGGTGAATCTGTGAATTAGATGAACATTTACAGCCTTACCCGAAGGTCTTCTGGATCACCAACTACACTTCTAAGTGGAGACCCGCCATCGTCGACACTCGTCGTCGCCGGAGAAATAATAAAAAGTTACTGCTTGAGCAAAGGAGTCGGGTCAAATAAACTTTTTGGTGGAGACCCGCCATCGTCGAGACTGGTAGTCGCCAGAAAAATACCAAAAAGTTGCTGCTTGAGCAAAGGAGTGGGATCATACACATCATCCTCGTTTTTTCGGTCAGCTAGGGTCAGTGTCAGTCACTCTTCGACATTCAGTCGATAGCCATCATCGCCACCAGCATCTTCTGAGCGAGTCTCACTGCATTCTACTGTCAGGTTTGCCGGAGACTTGCCACAAACTTTCAACAACACCCCTTGTCCCCACAGTTGTTATCACTATTTTTCGGTTGGCCAATACCACCATCAGCCACAGTACCACCTCCGGTCAACCATTCTCGTCGAGGCCTATAGTTCAAAGCGGTCGTTTCTACCGACAATCGTTGTAGTTGCCATTGTCGGAGCCCCACCCGTCGCCATTGCACCACTCGTGCATAGGACCCATCAGACCTATTTGCGTATGGTTGTGTCCGCTTGTCAGGCAAGCCTGCCATCAGACCTACCTACTCGCGCCTGACCATGCTTTGTTGTGTCGTTCGAGCAACCTGTTGTCGTCCATCTCCTTCCAACCTGCGACTATCAGATTTATTTGCTGGACCAGACCTGGCTACCCGCGCTCTGCTAGTCAGTCATCTGCTAATTTGTATGACTCATTGTCAGGCTTGTGATGTGTCAACCAGTCGGGCCTGGACAGGCCCCACGTTCACAGATATTCTTGAGCTGTCTAATTCGATCGAACTTTTGTTGTCAGCGGGTCAAGATACACAAGGTACTTAATCCGACCCAACCCAAAAGATTGGGTTCGGGTCCAACCTGTTCATCTCAAGGAGTTTGATTTTTTATTATTACCTGTTTCTATCATATCCAAATTAAGGTCTCAACAGAACCGACTTTAATTTTTATTTTAAATTTTTGTTTTTTCTTATATAATATTGAATTATATAAATATACCTTTCAAATATATTATATATTCATAAAAATAAGAATAATTATCAAAATATATTATTTTTTTTGTATTTTTTACATAAATGTGTATAATGTATTTATTTTCGATTTGAAGTCAGTTCGGGTTCGGGTTCAGGTTTTTAAATCTGATATGGGCTGGGTTGGGATCTAAGTTAAAAGAAGTATTTATTTAGGTTTGACTTCAAGTATCTAATATTAGGTTGAGTTTGGGTCCTTCAAAACCCGGATTGACCCAGCTTGTTAGCAATGCCATTCCGGAGTTTATTTAGCATGATTTCCATGCTTTGGTCCATGCTAAACTTAATACCAAACAGGTTTTCATGTTCCAAGATGGCAAAATAATCCACTTATTCGTATTGTATATTAAAAAATATTCAAATAATGGATTGTGGGACAAACCCACGGTGGATTGAACGAGGAGCTCGCATTGACCCACGTTAAAAATCTGTTTATGTCTCACTTTATTTTATTTTTTCTTGTATTTGCGATTTATTACTTTATAAGTAAGAATGTCATCTCATGATCGCCAATATCACGCAAACCTACTCGACTAAATTCATTTCCCTGTTTGTAGAGTAATAATCTTGTGAACAATAATTTATGCTTGAATTCGGGTTCATTTTTTAGATATATAGATTTGATATGTATTTGGGGCGATCTTATCTTTATCCTATTCAAATAGGTGATGTTCTATAAATATATTTTATTATTTTTTTCAATTTTTTTCTTATGAGAATGGTTATCTAATATTTCTTTTTTTTCCCTTTATTTTTTTAATATTTGTTCTTATTGAAGTTTAAAAAATGACATTTTCATTTTTTGAATATTTGTTGTCATTAATTTTTTTATTTAATCATGTGTTAATTTTTTTTTATCATTTTTATATTATTTGAAAACTCAATATATTCTTATGATAGAAGGCATCTAATATTTTTTTGTTTTTCTTGTATCTCTATTAATTATTATATCCAATACATTGTGAAGGTATTTTAAATAGTTATAATTTATTTGAAGAAAAAAAAGGCAAGGGCGAAAATTTTCTTATAGCCGGAAAGGTGTTTTACATAGCTATAAATTATTTGAAGCAAGGAAAGACGAGGGCGGATAATTTCTTTTAGCGGGAAAGGATGCCTTTCATTGAAGGACAGATCTATCTTTGACTAAGAGAGGAAAACAGTTGCACGGAGGAGCACCCGTTTAGACTCTTTAGAGTGGAACCACACCATGAGGATGAATCTCAGTGACAAAGAAAAAAACAAAAATCCTACCTCCATTATAATTAGGTATAGATATTTTCACTGACACGATTCACTAACTTCAAAACTGCTTGACATTTGTTCATGATGACAAAGTTACTCCACATCATAAGAAAAGTGTAGAGGTTATGATACATACGTGTGTTGTTTACAAATTGTAACCGTGTTTGTTTCAGTTTGTTAGAGTGCGTTTGTTAGTGTGATTGTTGTGTAATCAGGTTAGTCGTTAGAGACTTCACAAAATCGAAGTTTACGTAAACAAATTAGTTGTAAATACTCAATATAAATATAGATGTGGGAGACAACCAAGAACCTGGACTCTCATTATCCACAAAAAAAGCATTTGCCAAGCAAACGGAAGCAATTCTTCTACCTGGAAACACATGGATCGGAAACATTCTGTGCTGAATACAATAATATAGCGCACAAATTAATGATCTAGCAGAGTCATTGAACAGAAACCACTCGCCCATTATATCACACGACATCCCAGCCCTGCTAAAGTAAAAAGTATCGAGAAACAATTACAACATTATTTACGACTTCGAAGAGAAAAAAGCAGACTGGTAATAATGTTAGGAAGCAAATTTGGGTAAATAAAACATGTACAAGGCAACCAGAATCTAATACACTGTGAAACCGGTAAACCCTTTTTTTTAACTTGTGAAGTTTCCTCTCCTATATCAAAATTTTCAGTTTTTAAGTTAAAAGACTAGTAACATTTACGGTTGGATATCTCTGCCTCCGTGCTCGCCTCGTTGTCTTACCCCACCCTTGCAGACACATTCCCTCCACCTCTACTTCACTAACAACATGCTGCAGCAGTTGAGGTGCATTTGCTGCCCTTGAGCCTCTACGCCGTCTGCCCATGGTCGAACCATTCCATCCATTTCTGGTGTTTCTTCTTGCAATTCCAACCTGCCAACAACTGTCAGAAGCTCTCATCAATCCTCCAATGGTCTGCAAATCCTCAGTCACCTCATGCCATGAGAGAGATGCCATGCCAGGGAGAATATCTTTCTGGAAGTCCCTTCTCTGCCTCCCTCTCCTTGAATTACCCTTGCGGGGACGAGTAAGCAAAGAGGTCACACCTACTTCTGTACTGTTTTCTTTCTCCCATGATTTATTACAGTACTCACTAACATCCACCTCGATTAGCCTCAGCGTCATTTCTTCAAAATAGTCAGAGTCTTCAGCCAACTGCTCATGATCAACGCCCACATTCATTTTTTCCTGGTTTGTTCCTCTTTCATTATCACTTGCTTGGTTAGACACAAAATCTGCAAACCAAGATAGTAGACTGGGGAAAGAAGAAGAGCTTTCACCTGACTTGTGATAGATGCTTTCTGAACAATTCTTCTCATTGACTTTCACGTAAATACTTGTTGACATGGCAACAATAGCTTCAGCTGCAGACTGAACAAGTGTTGTCTCAATGTTCCTTACATTGGAATGCTCACCTGGAGTGATCGACTTATCCGCAACCATGTGTTCTTCCTCCCCCATATCCATGTCCTCGGGTGCAGGCGCCTCCAAATCTATAGGAGTTTTAATCTTCACAGAAGCTTTAACAATGTTTTCCTCAGAAATCTCTGTGGGAGTCTTGCTGGAAACCTCAAACTGGTCACCCTCTGTACATGTAGTAGCTGAAGCACTCAGATTAAGGTCAAGTCCTATGCCTTTGGTAGATCTTACAAATTGAAAGTCATCCTCAAGAAGCCGATCATTCGACTCAAGCCATGCAAGTTCATGCTGTAACTTGGTGTCAAAACTTTTCTCATGGACACCAACATTAACCTTTTGCTTTGACAGTTCAGACAACAAAGTAGTCTGAGAGAAGTTATCATTATGATTATCAATACTTTTCTTAGGGCACAGACCATCACTTATCTGAGTTCTCAATATATCCACATGACAATTATTAGAAGCAAAATTAGCATGCAGCAAAAGAGAATCTTTAACTGAACAAGCAACCCTTTCAGAAGGTGGATTGTCTACCTTCTTTCTAAGCCAAGTTGGACCATTTGGTAGACTTCTCACTGTTGCATTTCCATCCACAAATGCAGGAATTTTGTTCAAGGAAATTCCATTACAAAGACCATTGGAAAGAGGAAGGTTCAAATTCGTTTCTTTTGAAGGGCTCACATCGGCACAACCTGTGCCCCTTAAGAACTTTTTAGGCAGAGGATCTTTGGTCTTCTCTGAAGGTGCATTGCAACTACTGTCCACATTTTTTTCCCCAAAAGCAGGAAAAAGAACTTCAGAATGCGAACCACCAAGTTCCAAACCAGTTGAATGGCGGAAACCATACAGACTAGAGGTGTCACTTTCAAAGCATGACACTGATCTTGCACTGCCGCTAAAGTTCCATGTTTCTGATCTATCAGTTTTTTCTTTCAGTACATTACCAGAAGAAAGATTATTGAAACAGGGATGAGCATGAACTGTTAATCGAGAACTAGTGGAGCTGTTATCCAGTTTTTTCCAAGAAGATATTGATGAAGAAGAATTGTTATTTTCATCTTCTGCAGGAGGAATAACACACTTCATAAGAATTGGCTATTTAAATTGGACGATTAACAGGTAAGCTTTAATTGTGAAAATAACCACATTAGGCATTCAAAAATACCACAAAAATGACACTACAACCAGGAACCAATCCTTGTTTCGATAAACATTTCTTCCGATGTACATGATCATAAGCTTTAATGGCAGTGTCATTTGGGAATATCTCAGACTGGGTTCAAATTAACAGAATTATGCAAAATACCAGCTTCCAAGTACAAACAATTACAAACAACTTTCTAAAAGAATAGTTTTTCATATTTTCACTATTTAATGCTATATTTGTGAGGTGCCATATGTAGAATTGCTATCATTCAAGTAGAATGGGGAACATTCAAACAAATAACACAAATAACATTGGAAGAACTTCTCACCTGGTTTAGCACAATGTGATAGCCATTCAACTCTTTTTCCCGAAGATAAGTGAGCAAGCTTCAGAAACTTCTTCTGGTCCGTGTACATATTGCTACCCTGTAAAATTTCCTTTGATAGGCCCAGGGATACAGATGGTTGCTCATCTTCAGTATTTCTATCTGGAGGTGTGGGTCCCCATGATCTGTCAGAGGCTAAATCATCCACCTCAGTAGACAAACTTTCTTGTACTGGTATGTTTAAATCGGCAACAAATTGGAAACAAGGTTGAAGAAGCAGACCAGATTTTTGCTCATTTTCAGCTCCAAGAGTGAACTTCGTCTCAATTTCAAGGTTGGAGCTACTTACACCAATACCGTTGGTTTGTTTTAAATTTAGCACAGGAGATACATCCTCCGAAATCTCAGCCCCATCTTCAACGTCCATGTATTCCTCAGCTGGAAGTTGAAGGTCAAACGGCCTCTTTGGATGCCTCCCAATCTTGCTAGAGAAAATCTCTTTAATATTTGAGCCTTTAAAATTGCTCTCCTCATGGGCAAAGTTTAAAGTTTGACCATTCACATAAGAAGGCATAGATGGCCCACTAGGTGAGCTTGCTATGGGAAAAGTTGGTTGAAATTTTAGTTGGGAAGCAAACGATGGCATGTGAGATGATACAACTAAATTTTGAAATGGATACTTGTATACTTCATCCTTCTGGATCTCATTCATCAAATTCCTCTGCACTCTATATAGGCGGTGAAGCTCGAAAACCTGAATGGGGAGATAAAACACCAAGTGTAAGTTCACAAAGAAAATGCTTAGTTGTTTTGCACAAATAAGAAACTAGCTCTTTGTATTTTTAGGATGCACGATATAGTACAGCTACTTTCTTTCAAAAGATGGCAGGCCTTGATAATCATAACGAGGAGGTGCTCATTTCTTACATAGTAGAAGAAAGGAAATTACAAGGCAACATCAAAATACCAATCTTTAGAAAATAGTAATGCTACTCCATGCCAAATCAGATGGCAGACATAAACATCGCCTGCACCTCAGATGCAGAATTTACATACTAAGGTGACATAAGCAACAAAGAAAGTCATATTCTACACTTATCAGACCACAATTAGCCACAGGTTTATTATCATACATCATGAAGACAAAAGCAAGAACATAAAAACAATAGAAATTATAGCGATATGTTGCACTCAAAGTTTGAATAACAGAATATGACTGGTACCTGCTTCCTGAATATATGTTCCTGCCTCAGCATTGTCTGCCTCAAAATTTCAGTGCCAAAGTCAGCATTTCCCACCGATGGCAGCTGCGTAAGACCATTATAACATCGCCCGTTCTTGGGGAATCTGTCTTCATATGGAAGCGACCAACTACCAACATTACTCTCCTCTGGATAATTTCTCATCGAGAAAAGCTCCGATAAATAGCTTTCACTATGTACTTTCATTCCCATACCTGAAAATGCAGCAAGGATACTCCAATACTCAAAAAAGTACATCATTATTGGCAAACGCAGGGAACAT
Organism: Piper betle; assembly: GCA_033002965.1. NCBI lineage: Eukaryota > Viridiplantae > Streptophyta > Magnoliopsida > Piperales > Piperaceae > Piper > Piper betle. Next base: position 125,047 of record JAURVB010003320.1, read on the forward strand.
AATGAAGATATTATTTGGAAATGGGGAGAACAACGTCAAGTTAAGATGTTCTGGGCAAGAACAAGAAGCACCTGAATCAATTAATTTACGCAGAGAGTGGAGCATCAGTAACATTTTTTGCTAATACAAAATAAAAATTGGACGGACAAAAATATATCCAACCAAATACAAGTACGAACATTCAGCTCAAAATTCAGCAAACAACGAATTCAGTTCAAAAGAGAAGTTGCAACTTGCCCGAAAGGCTGGAAAAGGAAAGGGTCAACGAGAAGTCAACCACCTAGAGTCTTTAGCATAATTAACATATATGAACATCCACCAGCATTTTATTGATAAAATTGACAACAACAACAACAAGAACATGAAAGATAAGACCAATGATGTCGATTCAATTATCTACCACCAATACAAAAGAGAAGAGCACCAACCAATTCAGAGAAACTGAAGCGTCAAACAAAGAATCCAGCAAAATGAAGACAACATGTCTCCCCAAAGAACATTCTAGAATCAGACAAAGACCGAACCTTTTAACAAGCCAGAGATTACATTCAGAACAGACGTCGACAACAAAAAAAGCCGGTCAAATTAAAATCACAAACGGAAAAAAAAATACACAGGAAAAAAAACAGAATTTATTGACAAATTGAAGCAAAAGAAGGAATTTCAACTACCTCAAAAAAAAAAATCCCACCCTTCCTCCCAATCCACCACCTCAGTCAGCCGTCCAGAAACTGAGAAGAAAGAACAGGATCGCAGCGTCAATTGAGTAGAAAAGCACAACACCCGCACATGACAAGTCGAAGCAGCTGCGCCCACAAGCCGCCATTGAAGAGACTACATCAGATCATATCTTCTATCTTCTTCCCACCACCAAGACACGTACGTATGCATACTAGCGGCACCATCGCCAACACCAGGTGGATAAGAAGAAGAAGAAGAAGAAGAATGGAAGGAGTGAAGAGGAGGATTTCGATCTACTGGGCCATCACCGTCTCTCTCTCTCTTGGAGAGAGAGAATGAGAGATCCTAGATAAGAAAATCTGGTTGTCTAAAAAACACGAAAACAATCAAAGGATGGGAAAGTTGGGAAGAGTGACACATTGAACAAGTTTGCCAACTTCCCATCTCTCTTTTTTATTTTTCTTATCCTAAATTTCCTTCCTTTTTTTAATACGTTTGTTTCTCTTCTTCTCTCCAAACAAGTCTCCACCCATTAATTTTATTTCTTTATCTCATTCATACGACCAATCATGTTTTTGGTAGGAAGAATCTAAAAATGTGGAGAAACAGGAAGAGAGAGACGAGTTTGTTTGTGAGTTTCATGGCGACTGGCACCCGGTGAGTTGTGCCAGATTCTGTCCTCTGTTTCCGACCTGTTTTGCCCCTCAGACGTTGTTGTCGGGGCCCACCCCTGGCACTCCTTTGGGTACGCTCCGATTCGTGCGCCTCCAACAAAGATTCACTAAGCTTTGGTTCAACCTCCCTCGTCTTGCTTCTCCCCGGCAAGAAAAAATACCAACAAATAATAATACCTGAGCTCTCATGCATGTGGTCGGCAGCTACACTTTGCACTTGGCACCTTAATCAATTGTTCCAACATCATCTTACCGTCTAATTAATAGATGAAGCCAAACCAACTATTTAATTAAAAAATGCATTTAATGTCACTCCAAATTTTACCGAGTAGACATAGAGATGATGGTGGATGTGTAACACACAAAATTTTGCATCTTCCGGCCCACTGTTTACCCTCCTGTGTATGACACAAAATGGAAAAATGACGCCCAATTGGCCTTCCTGTTAGGGAGTACACACATTTCCCCTAATTTATTTACATGCTAATTGATTTTGGAAAAGCCCAAAATATTATTTAACATGGTTAAACACATTTTTCCTGTCGTGAGTCTCTTGGACAATAGTTATTACTTATATTAGAATTTGATGCTTGGTGCACTTTAAATTATTTATTTACATGACTCCCATATTATTTCGAACAGAAAAAATGCTCTAACCTCAATTTTTAAGGGGGAGACCACCATCTTTAATTACCAACTACTAACCTAATACTTAATTCAACTTCCCATTAAACTAAATACGATCCTGAGTAATTAGGTGACGATCACATCACCGGTCGAAGTCGGCTGTCCGACGATCCATTCATCTTATCTATAGACCAATCCCACGCCAGTGGAGCCCAGTTTTAGGTAAGGACACTGTATAAAATATCAAGTGCAATAAATGGTTAAAAATGGTTTAAATGTAATATATATATATATATATATATATATATATATGTGCTTTAATATTTTTGCATGGTATTACCATGTCCGGCCCACGGGCCTCAAGTCCACACCCAACCTATCTACCCGCCTAACCCTGTTCGACTACCCCCATGCCCGAACCCGCCACCGACTTGACAGTGCCGCCCGCTTGACCCCACCACCGCCCTGTGACCGACCCTCCTCTCCCGCTGCGGCTTCCCTAGCAAGTGCTGCCTACCCGACCCCACCCGCGGCCTTGTGCCTCGGCCCCCCACCGTGGGAGGGTCGGGCGGGCGGCGCTTGCCAAGGAAGCCGCGGCAAGGGGGGGTCTGTCGCAGGGCGACGCGGGGTCGGGCGGCGCTGTCCAAGGGAGCCACGACGGGGGGGGGGTAGTTTTGTAATAAGAGTTGACTCGGCTCCCGACTCGAGTCAACATTACGAAATACATTCCAAAAAATATAAAAATATATAGTAAAATGCTATAAAATAAAATAATCGAGTTCTAACTCAAATAACATGCTCTAAACCTAATAACTGACCTAAAACTAATAAATAATGGGTCCTAATGGGGTAAACGACATAAAATTAATTCTGTGATCCACTATAGAAAAAAATAAACATGGATAAATGATGAGAATGCCCAATTTTTTATTTTTTTTATATGAATAAGTGCTCTGTCCTCCCAGAATTTAGAAACACATCGATGCATGGATTCAAGAATGGCTAGCCTTTTATTAAGAAATTGTCGCCTTGCAACAGTCAAGTTTTTTATATTTTTTGGATTTATTTCATAATATTGACTCGAGTTAGGACCGAGTCAAGTTTTTTATATTTTTTTAAATTTATTTCATAATATTGACTTGAGTCAAAAGCGAGTCAAGTTTTTATTATAAAATTACCATTGAGTCATTTTTCTTCACCCACGACCTCCCCTGTTTCTCCCCTACCGATGATTGCCCTGCCCCTCCTCTGTTTTTGCCGCTCCACCCCGACCGCCATCACCTGCATCACCGTTGGCAAGCACCACCATCACCACCCTTTTTCCCTTCCTTTCTTCTCTTTCTCTTTCCCTTACCCTGTTTGCCGCCCCTCCCTGCTCTGTTTCTTAGAGTGTTGCCGGCCTTGATACAGCTGGTTGCTTCGATGCCACCGTCTTATCGTCAACCCTCCCTTGAGGTGGAGCAAGAACAAATATGATTGGGGAGGGGGAAAGCCGATGCAGCACTCGAGGTCGAAGTTGGGGGGACCGTGACGGCGGGCAGGAAGGTCGTGGCAGGTGGCACAGGCAGGAAGGTCAGGGGGGTGAATGAGAGCCGATGAATCGAAATCTAACGACTCTCATTGTGGTGTGCAAAAATAGGAGCGCACCACAGTGAAACTATATATATACACGAGAGAGAGAGAAATGTAAGTAAATAAACATGTTGCATTCCTTTATAAACATCATAATTACCCTCTTTTGCCAGAGAACGTCTCTTTAATTTTACTGTGTTAGAGGGTGGGAAAGGATAATTAAATGGTAATACGCAACATATGTGCTATAGATGACATAGAAGTTGAAAATTGGCTTGTTATAGACCGACAAATTTAAAGTCTTAACGCCGTTCTACCTTACCGTACTTTTTTGATAAACATTGATTGCTTTAGCAAATTGCATATTCAAATATAGTGGGTGGGTGCACCTCTAAGTAGGCTCTAACATTATTTAATTTGCATTTATAATAGGGCCCATGGGATTGGCTAAAATTGATTCTAATGTTTTTTTCCCCTCAAAGCCTCCTATATATTCATTAGAAATACATTTAATTAGAAATTTTTATAATTTAAAAAAGAGAAAAATTTATACGAGTTACGCCTCATAAAACTGATATGATCTACATATTTATTTTGAACTTTTTTAGTTAAGTTTCACAAAATAATATTTATATATATTAAAAATATGGCACTTAAGTAGGAGGTTAATAAAATTTTATCTTTTTTTACATTATTACGCACTATTTTTGAACGTTTAAAAGATGTACGAGTTCATAAATATTTTGAAATTAAGTTTCATTATAATTACTTTGATAATTAAGATAAAAGGGTTAGTGTAAAACTCATAATACGAGATAAGGTTTTATAGTCAAAACTAGTCGATTCGATTATTATTTTTGATCAAATCAATTTCATAACACATGTGTTGAGCCGAGGCAGCCGTGCATAATGAGCCATGATAATATCACTAACGCAATAGCAAAATGAGTTATCAAAATATATGAGAGTACATACAGTTTCTTATTTTTATTTTGAGTAAACTGTAAAATTAGAATTAAGTAGTTTATCATGTTAGGATGTGTTATTTATTATTTTTTTATGGGTTAGTAGACTTAGAACATGTCATTCAATATATGAATTGATTGTTTTATTTTATAGTATTCTATTATACTTTATTTTGTATTTTATGAATTTATTTATTATTATTTAATAAAGTAAAAAACAAGTCAAGGTTTTTATTATAAAATTACCCTTACCCTAATTTTACCCCTATACTTTTCCTTTCCTTTGTTTTCCCCAAACCCGACGACTCTCCCTTGCTTCACTCCTACATCGGTGACCCGCCGGTGCCTAGCTTTGCCTCTCTTCCTCCTCACCTATCACCTCCCTTCCCTTTTCCCTTCTTCCTCTTCCCCTACCCCTATTCGCCACTACTGCTATTCTTGGAGCGTCGCCGCCTCCCTTGTCACCGGCCAGATCTTTTCCCAACCATATCATGTAACACCCCAAATCCGGTCCACGCTCATGAACCGAACCGGCATGTTACAGGCCCCGGTTAGGTCCGCTAACCCGAACCTAACTCATGCGGATCCAATCTCGGCGTCTTAAGATGAAGATACGATCCATCATGAATGAATAAATGTGCAAAATCCTAACATGGTACTACATGAATGACATGCAAATTAAATTTCACGCCATCACAATCACGAGCAAAATCGATGAAAATTCTAAAGTAAAACTGACAGAGTCTCCCCTAAAAGTGCAATTAGGGTCTACCCTGTCAAAACAATACATACCAATATATATACATATATCAACAATTTTAATCACACATAATTTAATATACTGTATATTCATCATAGGACTTGGGCCACACTTCTGCTGCCCACTCTGATCACATCTCACCTCTTATCATCATGTCTTAGCATCATCTCATTTCATTTAATCATATCCTATCATGCCTCAAACATTTAATCATAGCATTCACAAAATAATAACATAATAATACAATATTAAACATTCAGAAATCTAACATGTGTGTGCACAAGACCTCATTGCTCCTCCGTCCTGGCCGGCCCGTCCATCTCGTGCTTATCACCTACATATATATAAGAAAAACGTCAGTAACAAGCGTTACTGGTCCGGAAAATAAAATATCTATAACAAACTGGTTATGAGAGCAAACTCTCATCTGAAAGAAAACATCATACTCCACGTGAACACTCTGAAGGGCACTACTGAGGAGCCACTGGGCTGCAGACCCGGTAGCATCCCGAACTTACTGCTCTGCTGCTGGTACTGTGCTACTCTCAGCACTTCTTTTTCAGTACTTCTCGTGAAACTTTATCCTAAGCCCTCTCCTTACCTCCATATCTCTCCTGGCCTTGAGCACGAAGGCCGAGTACTCTCAGGCAGTCGCCTTTAGTACCCTTTGAACCACAAGTCCGGACATGCGCTGTACTAAACAGTACCCGTAAACCTCCACGTCCTCCGGGTGTGAGGAACTCAAACGCGGAGTTGTCAGGATCCCTCGGGAATGGAACAGTCCGCTGGCACTAATCCAGAGCCCGCTTTGACTGTCACGGCATCCTCTGCATGGTACGTGCAGTCGATTTCTCCATCTCTCGTCTCTCTGAAAACGCGAAAACTACATATATATAGGGCTGGGTAGGGATTTATATAATAGGCCCGAAGGCAACTTGTGGTGGATCTTGTTTTCGAAATCATCCTCGAGGGATCTCATCCTCGAGGGGTTATTAATCCGGAAAATGTTCGGTTAAATGGCCCGAGTTAAGTGGGATCCAATAAAACACCACTTAACCCGTCCTGCAAATAATAACATAAACATACAATAGAAAAGCGTAAAACAAGACGAGTCCTAAACGGACCTGGTAGAAGCTCCAACGTGTCATCGCGCCTAGGCGGCGAGCTCCTACTTCGTACCTACACATCAAAACTAAATACTAACACCCGCTAACTAAATGATGCATCAACCACAATGAACATCAATCACAATTCAATCATCAACATCCAGCAACAGTTAAATAATCATGAATTTAAATAATTCTAACTCATCCTAGTCATACCAATTTTATTGTGTTTTTCTAACTTCTGTCGTGATCCATTATCATGATCCGACTCGATCTATCTCATTAGATCACCTACATTCATCCATTCAAATCATGCATGTAACTTATCATTTTATCCCTAATTAGTCATTAATCACATCATGCGACTCATCGTTTCATCCATAATTAAGTATTAATCATATCAATAAACCAACCCTAGCATGCTGTACTAACAATCATCATCCATCTTAAATAAATCACTCGGAGGTAATTATACCTCACGTCGTCGGCAATCGGCGACGGCTAGGGTTCCGTCGCGCATCTCGGAGCTCAAATTCGGCGCTCATCGGCGTCCGAAGCTCGATCGGGCTCCACTGGGTGAGCCCCGCGGAAGATCCGGTGAATTCCAGCGAATTCCAGAAATTCCGATTTTCCGGCGGTTTTCCGGCAGCTACTGGCGGTTTTCCGGCGACTTCCGGTGGTTTTCCGGCGACAATCGCCGGTGGCATCTACTGGTCGGAAAGGGGTCGTGTTGGGTACCCTCAGAATCGGCTCGGCGAGCCCGACTCATCTATGAGGTCGGCGCGGCCAACGGAGGTGGCGGCTCGCCGGAAAATGCATAAACAGGGCCGGCGGCGATGGGTGGCTCGATCCGGCCGGCCAGGGCGGCGATGGCCTCCGCGCCGGTCGGGGAAGGTCGCTGGAGGGCTGAGGGTGCTGAGGCGACCGACCCATCGCGGCGGCGTTGGTCGCCGGCGGCGGAATAGGCGACGGAAGCGCAACGCGGGCGCGGCGTCGCGGCGTGGCTTCCTCGCGTCGCGGCGGCCCGATGGCAGCCGGACTTGGTCGGGGCAGCAAGGCGACGTCCTCGCGGGGGTGGGCGGCGTCGATCGGCGGCCAGGCGGCGTCGGCCGTGGCGGCGGTGGCGCGCGAACAGGGGCGGCGCGGCGGTAGGGTTTGGGCGTGGGGAAGAAACGTCGGGGTGAAAACTTAGTTGGGTGGCAAACTCGTAAATAATACTTGACTCGTCTCCGGCTCGAGTCAAGTATCATAACTAACTCGTATTAAATCCCAAAAAAATTCATAAAAATCGGGAAAAATCCCGTAAAATCAAAAAAATACCACAACCTTATAATGATATGCTCTATGACTAACAACCCACCCAACATGCCCGTAACGCGTCCTAACGCAGTAAACGGCCTAAAACTAATTCTACGATCCACTATATATAAAAATAAAAATAAAAAAATCACCGGCATACTCTCATATATTCTGATAACTCATTCTGTTCTGCTGTGTTCATGACGTTATCATCATATACTTGGGTACGCATGACCCTCATAGCTCATACACGCGACCGGCGTCGGCTCGGTACACGTGTCCTGAAACTGACTCAACTCGAAAAATAACGATCGACCCGACCGGTTCTGAATATAAAACCCTAACTCGAATCGTGGGTTTTACATATCATCCCCTTTCCCTCTCTTTCCCTTCACTTCTTGTACCCTGTTTGTTCGTCCTCCCTATCACGTTCGCCCGCTGGCAGCGGTTGCTCCGCCATCGGCCACGCTCCAGCCAGCTACCTAGGTCACCTCCTCCTACCCTAGCCCCAGCCTCCTAGACCTTCCCTTGCCAACCGATTTCCAACCACGATAGCCACCTTTGGCATTGCAGGCCGCTGCTGTTCTCTCTCATTTCATGCCTAATGACTTTTTGACACTTATCACTACTCAAATTTTAAATTTTTGATTTATTTTAATCATTATGAATACCATTCATAATTTTAAGAAAAAAATTAATATTTTTGTTAATACGTTAATTTTAAAATGTTTGATAATTATTTGTTGATTAATAATTTTTTTATATAATTAAGCAATGATAATGATTAATGATAGTTTGAATTAATTTATTATGAAATTAATTATGATAAGGATGATGCTAGAAATTGTAATAATTGTGTATTAGTTTCATAATTGTATTTGTTAATTATTAGTGATTAGGAAATTAATTTATAATAGAATTAGATGAGGAATAGCATAATTAAGACTAATAAATTTAATTAAGGATAAAATATCATAAATAGCATTACTGAGCTAATTAATTATCATTAGGGTTATCAATATAATTTTTGAGGATTAACGTGAAATAATGATAAATTCAAGAATTGTGAAGTAATCACCAAGTTAAAAGTAATAATAAGAAGAATTTTAAAAGTAATTGTGACATAGTCACCTAGTTCAAAGGGTATTTCAAAGGGTATTAACAACTAATGCTTAATAGTACTTGGCCTTTATACTCAAGACTAAGAAAAATATGAAGGAAAAAAGAGAGCTTAAAATATACTAGTAGTCTCAAGGGAAAAAGAAACATAAGAAAATATAAAAAGAGGCATCGAAAGACCAGTTAATTCTGGATGTTATTGGGTCTGTAGTCTGATGACTCTCTATTATATCCCTTATAAGAGTTCAGGAAAAAGATATAAATGGTTTTTCTTTAAAATGAGAGTAAGTTTTCAATTTCTCAACTTATTATAGTTATTTCTAAACCAATAATGCTCGTTACTAACAGCTTTTATTATATATGTGGGTGATGATTACAAGTTTAATACACTTGCCTAGACAAACAAGCAATGACTACTATACACACACACACACACAAATTTGATGCGATGCGTGTTTGATTTGATGTACAATTTTATTTATGATGTGTCATATTATATGGTATTGAAATGACTGTGTTGAGAATATTGTGACCACTGTGATAGATGAGATCAATAAAATGGATCAAGACTATATTTATGAATATGATAAATGACTATAACATATCTGATAAAGAGAAGGGTGTAAACCTTAATTTATGTCTTTATGTTATTACAGTGAACATTAAAATATGACATAAAATGAAAAATTTTGTATGATGGGATGAGATATATTTATATATTATTGTTTTGACAGGTTGTCCTCTTATTATACTTTTAGGAAAAAAATTGTTTGTTTGATTTTAGAAATTTTATCAATTTTTTCTTGATTATTTGTAAATATTAATTATTTGTCATGTCATTCACTTAATATCTTATTAAAGTTCTTTGCATCTCATACATGCATTACATGATTTATCTTCTATTTTAAGACGTCGAGATTATATTCATTGAATTGGGTTTGAATTGACCGATTTAATCGGGTGACCCATAATATTCTAATTTAATTTACAAGTGAGCTGAATTTGGGGTATTACAATCAGAAATATTAAATTATATTAAAATTTTATAATTATCTATATTATTTATTATTTTATTTATTTATATAAATTTTAAATTGTGAGATCTACTAAATTATTCAAAATAAAAAGTGTAACTAATAAAAGATATATGAGGTGTACATGGGGCTCTTCAAACAAATGAAAGGTTAGAAGTCATGGCCACGAGAGTCTAACGTCTTTCTACGAGCATGGGCATTATTTATAATCACCTTAAATCTAATCTGGCCATTTGTTTTTTAAGACCAATGTGGAAAACGACTGTCAACAAATATAAACACCGATCAATATTCTATTCTTTATTCAAAATATACACCCGTAGTCCCTGCATCCAACCACTGTCTACTATTGCAAATTTCTTTTTTTCTACACGTTACTATTTAACTAGAAATAAAATAAAATGAGAAAATATTCTCTCTTTTTTTTTAAAAAACTAAACCATCTCTTCAAGCTACAAACGAAGCTTTTTAACAAGTTTCAAACCCTTGCACGCCTGCGGTGGGTGGAATAGAATCCACATCACGGACTCGGCAGTCCGTAAATCTGCGCTGATCGCCGGCGCCCACAATGATGAAATCTCCACAGGTGTAATCTATCCAAGTCACGAACAAAAAGTGCTTAATAATAACTCGGACTCAAACTGGACCAACTGAACAATGGAGAGCTCAGCCTAATTCAACTCGAAAATCAAGTTCGATGTACTTAATTTCAAACAAATTCAGCCTTACTCTAATATTTTGTTTAATTTAATGCATGTTTATACCGAGTGCCAATAAAAAATCTATATATTTTAAAATACTTATCATATTTATTTATTAGTTAAAAAATCCTATCATCAAAAAATAAAATTGAACTCGGTGAAACCCACAAATAACTCACCTCGGCTCGATTGGACGCAACTCAAAACTAGTTTAATCAAGCACGCTACAAACTTAAACAAGCAAATGTCGGGCTTGAAGTCAACACAAAACATATAACCTATAATGAACCCAAACTTAAACAAATTAGTTCAGAAACGAGCGGAACGTGAATAAGATGATACACGGTTCGTAGCCATCGTTAACACCCCGAGCTCAGTAGACGAAAGATGTGTTTTATTTCCGTGGAACAAGGATTGTTTGACAGAAAGTAAGAACAGGGCTGGTGTCCTTAAAAATGGCAACGAGTGGAGGGTTGAGCGTCCACACACGAGAAGATAAGACTGTACCATATATGTCTTTGAACAATTATGAGAGGGTTTGTCCCTCCCCATCCTTTTCTCATTTTCTTTTTTATCAACACCACGCTTACCGTCTTTTATCATACATGTCCGAAAATACTCACATAAAATAGAAGTATTTACAGGAATAGCACTCCAATCCACTGACAGACCTGTACTCGTTCGCAGGACATGCTCATCGTAGGACCCACAAATCTACACATTTGAGAAATCCAGTGGACAGGGGACTTCGCCTGTCAGGCTGACCTCCTCCTACATTTTTGTATTAATTCCATGCCCTTGCTAAATTATTTTAGTAGAATACATAAATAAATACTTGTATAACGTTAATGGATACCTACAAAATTTCGTAAAAACCCACGTGTGGATGAAAAATCATTGCGGCCTTATAACAGCAAAATTTGTTGAATAATTGTTATGGTTTCGGGTCCCTAGCAATTTATCCAAGCAGCACTTGGACCCAATCTACTCCGCTTCACACTCTAGCGGTCAAGCCCTACTTCTCCATCCCATCTGTCACAGGTCCAATCTAGGGTCTTATTTTTCGCCCTAATCTTCCCCTGTACAGCGTGTTTCCCCCTCGTAACCACCAGCCAATAACACTGTGCAACCCGCGGAATTGTTGCATAGCACCCTTCGGACACCGGCTTTGCCCACACACCTGGACAAGTGCTCTGATAGTACCCGACTGCCCAGCGCACCAACACCGGCACTTGCCCCACCCGAGTCGATGCGTCCTGCCCGGACACGCTCGGACACCCTATCGAGCTGCTCGAGCGCTGCTCGATCACCAAGCTCGCTGTGCTGTGTGTCCCAGCACCGCTCACCCAACACAGTTGGCGCACCCTGGTTGCAGGAATCACCAACCAGGTCTCGATCACCAAATCCAACACACGCACAATGTTTTACGGGAACTCAGCCCAACCTTAATTCACTACTCTGAATACAAGGGTACAGGTAATCTTACACTTCTTGACTACCAGCAAGTTGTGGACAATCCCCACAACTTACCTCACAACACTCGGCACACACGCACGAGGTTCCTGTACAGACCCAGGGTGGCTCGGTATTCAAGGACACCGACTGCACCAACAGCGTCATGGGAGGTTCCAGTCCTGGTCCCGACCAGGCCTGGCTGCAGACACCATGGTTGCATGAATCGAATCAGAATCGGAATCGGTTTTCCGGAATCGAATCGGAATCGGTCTGAATCGGCCAAGAATCGGTTCAGTTGAATCGGTCTAAATTAATTTAATCAATCATATATAATAATTTGACAATTCATAATATAAATATATTAAAATTAGGTATTGATGTTATTTGATATTATTCTGTGTATTATAGTTTATGATATTTTTAAATATTTTTTAAGATTTTTTAAATTATTTAGAATTAATTATTATTTTTGACTCGAGTTAGACTCGAGTCAACTTTTAATTACGAGAATGCCACCCTCCGCTCTTTACCCCCGCCACCGCCGGCGGCCCGGTTGGCCGGCAGCGAAGCGCGGCGAAATCGCGGCGGAAGCGCGGACAGCGGAAGGGCGGAGCGGAATCGGGCACAGCGGCGGACGGCGAAGCTGAGGTCGGAATCGGGCGAGCGGTGGCATGGTCGGACGGAGCCGCCGTCGGACGGCGGAAGCGCGGCGAAGGGCGGCGGAGCGAACGCGACGGCGGAGCGGGGAGACGGGTAGGTTTTTTAAATCCAAAATACCATTTTACCCATGCTTAAATAATTTAATAAAAATCACACCTAGGGTATTTTGGTAATTTCATAAAAAACCGATTCCGATTTAAATCGGCCGATTCCAATTCCGAGTTAAATCGGTCGGAATCGGCCGAAATCGGATCGGCGCAGCGCCGATTCGTGCAACAGTGGCAGACACCCACCAGACTCCCTTAACCCCGACTCGATCTCACTTCTCCACGCAAGGAGACACTCACCCACTTTGCTGTATGCTCAGATCTCACATTGATCTGTCTCCCTCTTGAACTCCAAATGAAGTCCCCCTTTTATAGACATTGGCTGGACATCAGGGGCAACACAACGTGATGGATCCTGGCCAACCAACTCCAGATCTATGGCTCAGCACCCTCCAACCACGTCACCAACCAAGTGATGTGCCAGAACTAGCCTTCCACCGTTGATCAGCAAATCCACGGACAAGCTTGCTTCAGCCACATCACCACAACCCTTGGAATCTCCAGCAAATTACTGGATCATCCCTGGTGCACCCCAGCCTGGTAGCTGAACCCTCCTGGTTCGCACCGGCTAGACAACACGCACCACACCTGCTCGGCAGGCTCCAGACAACGCGCACACGCCCAGCGTTGGGTCCGCACATGCTCGAACCCAGGTGCCGCAGATCAAACTCAACTCCAGATTAGTCATGCCTGGTGTCGGGTCGAACCCCATGTCGGCACACGCAGCGCTCACCCACTCGGCTCGCACCCTGGCTCCCGACACAATGCTCGGTCGCCCGCGCCGCTGCTGCACGCGAGTGCTCAGTCACGCTCGTAACCTCGCACACGCCTGGACTCGGTACGCGGTAGCGCTATGCTCGCGTCCTCGCTCGCGCGCTACGCACCATCGATGCTCGACACACACGATGGCAACAGCACCCGTCGGTCCCTAACTTCACTTCCAGCCCGATACACATCCTGGTAGGTTGTTGCACCACACGAATGACGCCGGCCATTCGCCTTGGACACGGGATAGGCTAGGGACAACCGCCAAACCCTAGTACCCGAATGTCCCTCACGTTAACCCTGTAACACCATCCATGATCCATCCTTTTTCTGTCTTTCATACTAGAGTCGAGTCATCGTCTTGCCATCTTCCATATATAGAACTTTCTTGGCGTTCATCTCTTCTTCCCCATCCGCTCGGCCTCCTTAGATAGGTGTGGCTTGAAATGTTCCAGCTCTTCGGTCACCCAGCACAATGTCCTACAGTGAAGATTAAAAATATGAAGGTGGGTGATTCCGGTAGAAGGTTCCTCTACCTTCATCCTTTGCCAGCATAAAAATGCTCGGAAAGATTGTAGGTTGAAACTCTTTCCATCGCCACACGTTCCCACTTTCCACCAATGCTTCAGTAGTAATATTGGACCCATTTAAAAACTGTATACATAACTCAACGAATAAATTTCCAATGCTTACATTCCAAAGTGGAAAATCATGGATCACACAAAAATCACGAAAATTGAAATATGACCTCAAAATTGCCTCACTACACTCTATTTGGTTAACACTAAAGAAATGGAAAATCGATGAAACTTAAATCTAAAATCTATATATTTTATATTTTTTACAATAAATATAAAAAAATCATGTTTAGAACAAATATATGAAAAACATTTAATAATATATTTAGCACAAGCATTTACACATAATTAAAAGAAACACTCGAAGGATGACAATAACATACATAATAACATCTACATGATAAAAATAAGGCAGCTTTTTTAACTTCAAAGAACTGTTTTATCTTAACATGTATTACACATTTTAACATATACAAAATTAACACACACATACTTAACCCACCCGAGTCTCCCCGTCCCCATGTGTCGTTGCGCTCCAGTTGCCTCTCACATCACGATCTGCAACACGATATTGATGTCAAATATTGCAAACCTTGATTTTTCAACCAGTTTGAATTATTCTTCTATTTCCATGAGCTTATTCTCTATCATTAGCCTATTTCTTTTACATTTAACTATCACAGATCCCCCCCAAAAAAACACATATCATGGGGCACATCAAAAGAATAGATTGCCATTGAGTCAGATTTTGTTATTGTCAGTTTGCTGCAAGTCCAAATTCAATACACATATCATGCACGCTAAAAATGAAAATGGGCCCAAATTCAGCCAGCACTCTGCTTACTGATAATCCCAACGGAAACACAAGCTGGCTTTGAAATTAAAGCAAACACTAAAGTATAAACAGTATCGGTTGAAGGAAAATAACTAACCAAACAGCAATACTTACCTCGGACAAGGTTCCCTTTCATATGAGCATGCTATACTCAATGAGCACAGAATGCAATGATGTCAAAGGTCCCATGATGGTGGCCCCACATTAAACCTGCTAAAGACTCAATGTTCACAAAGATCATCTTGTAAACAGGTAATTCATATCTTCCATTCAAATTAGGTGGGAAGAATAGCCAACTGAAAAACAGCAGGAGTTGCACCAAATGACGAGGAAAAAGACTACCTGCATAAACAAGGTAACAATGAGGGAATCAATAAAATCAATATGAATAGTGTCATCCGACAACTAACATAATGAAAGTGGAAGTGCCACCACCAGAAGCATACTTTATGATCCAGGAAAATTTATACAAATACATTTATTCAACAATTACCATCTGATAATGCCTCCACCAGTGGCATGCAGGTCAGGAAGAGCATTCAGATCTTGCATATCAAATATGCTCGCACCATTAATAGTAAAGAAAGGGACATCAGCTCTTGACAAACTGGATATGACCTTTCGTTGACATGTTTGACTGTTATGTCCGGCATCTTTGCAAACGCTACACTTTCTAGCCCTATCCGCACCATCAGACATCACATTGTCCTTTTGTATTGTATTAATCATCTTCCAGTGTTCTGACCTAAGTGGATGCTCAATAGGAAATGATATGGAGGCAGCCCTTATAGAAGGAATAGGACTAACAAGTCGATTGCTTTCATCTTCTTCATCTTGAAAATCATCTTGTTCGTCATTTACTAGCCCGTGATTATTTCCTTCAAGCACAACATTATCCAATTCCTGAAAATCTATCCGCCACTGAGAATGAATATCAGTCAAATACAGTCCCTTGCTTTCTTCTATTCGGCATTTGATCTTGTGCGCGCAAGGAAGGCCCATGGTTGTTAAAAACTGACTTGTACAGGCTGTGGTAATTTTACCCGCCATTTTCAGTTTATACTGATGAAGAAGTTCTCTAACTGCAAAAACAGATACATGACCAACAAGCTTTTTAAAAAATGGAATGCGTAGTCTAGAAGAGATCCACACTCTTTCTGCTGAAATTTGTACCTTCAGGTCATTGATTTGATTTTTTAGAGAAGAACATAACTTGATCTCAGCAGAATGGCCATCCGTGTGTGAATCTTGCAAATTTTTCTCAAGAGTTGAATGAGCATCATCTGCTCCTGAACTGATACAATAATTAAAATGACGACATTTGTCTGTCCATGCCTTGACAAATAATTCCTTATATGCAAGGAAATTATGAGAAATGTAGTTCAAGGCATCTGCCTTTTCTTTGAACTCAGCCTGAAATGCTTCCCAGGCCTTCTCATATGCCCATTCAGTGTGAGAACTGATCAAACCGGTCCATCCAGATACAAATCCTTCCCAATTGTCTTCAACACCAAAATGAAGCTTACAATTTAACAAAATGTTCCTCTCAACATGACGAACACAAAGCAGAATGGCAGCCCTGGGAAAAGCAATCTGTACAGCTCTAAGTAAAGTTACATCTCCAATAACAAGATAACTTTCTGTGAATTGCCCTCGCAAATCATGAAATCCAACATTTTTAATACCCAAACATAATCTTCCTCTTCTTCCTTTCTTAGAAAAGCAAAACATGAGTGAAAACATGTGTTAAAGCATGTTAATCCCATAATATCAACCAAAGGCATCTCATACTTGTTGGTCTTGTAAGTAGAATTCACAATAAAGATATTTGGGAACATTTTACTAAGCAGAGCTGTGTACTGATGTGTAAAAAAATGGGTCAGATTACCACCATCATCATGCTTTACATTACATTGAAATCCACCTTGAGTGAGTTCATCTTTTAACACTTGTATAGGAGTCCGTCCAGAAAGATATTCTCTACGTATCTTGAACTTGACATTGTAGATATCTCTCATCTTCACTTTCAACTTTGGATTATTTTGCCTGAGCACGGCAAGCATTTCTCGTGGCCGCATGCCAGCAAATGACATTTCTTTAATTTGCAAAATCTCTTCTTCTGAACACCTCCGAGCAGTGGGATGAATGGACATATCATCAGAGGCTTCATGATTGTGTTCACCATTTACAATATTCATTGTCCATAACCCGTCAGTGTTCCTTCTCCCAATAACTTTGAAAGGACAGTTTATAAGTTGGGAATAAGATTTCCTTTTACGTGCAGTATCAGTTATCTGGCGACTAGAACAATAAGCACCACCTCTGTCACATCCAATAGTTACATTCCTGTCATGGTGAGATTTCTTAATGCATATTACATAGCCCAATGACATTGAGATGCTGCGCACATACTCAAGAAGCTCTTCTCTACTGTGAAAGCATTTATTTGACGATTGGAGCATCTTCTGATGTTCCATTTGTTCATGTTCACAACCAACATTCATCATAAGTAAAGGAGTATACAACTGTAAAAGAATAATTTTATCATGAGAGAGTATATAAATGTTGGTCTTAAATTTAAGATTTTTAAGTCATCTAGCAAAGAAAATTGCATGTTGTGTTACAATGGCCTAAAGACTATCTGAATTGAGCATTACATTTTTTCTGGAAATGGAAAAATTATGCTACAACTAAAGTGAGACAAATGTCACATCTCTAGTCATATCAAAGTAGAAGAAAAATCAAAGCCTTTTCTTCTTTATTTGCCTATCAAATTAACATCTAGCTGTGAAGTATTTTATTATGGTACATATCTTATGAACTAAGAAAACACACATCCATTATGTATATTTGATTTTAAGACATACACCAATCGTTGAACTCTAAATGCAACAACATTTTGGAAATGCCGACGAAAAAATAATATATTCATGTTGACATATTATTGTAGTCAATCATATAAATGTATCTACAATTGTAAACAATAATTTTTCTTTAAAAAAAACTAAATCTAAAATTATAGTGAAAGCTATTACCTGATTTGAATTTTCTTTAGATTCAAATTCTGGGTGAACTTGCTTTTCAATCTCAACATCAAGAGACATCAGTTGGCCATCAGATGTTTCCAGCATCCCTACAGCTGATACATCCTCGTCACTCATATGAGCTTTGATGCTATATACATCTTGTAGAGTTACTCTCAATTTAGGGTTACTTTGCTTCAGCACATAAAGTATTTTTTGTGGTCCTGTACCAGCTGTGCTCATTTCTTTTATTAGCAAGATCTCTTCTTCCCAAAATCTGACCATTGGGGGAGTAGGAATAAAGTCTTTGGAAGGATCATGATTATGTCTATTGATTTTTGTTTTCAACACCCACAAAGCGTCTTTCATTTTCCTTCCTATAACTTTAAAGGGGCAGTTTGTTAGAATTAAGTGTCTCTTCCTTTTGGCTTTCTCTTCAAGAGCATTTTTGTTGTCACGGTATATGCCACCTCAATTACAACCAAGAATCACTGTTTTCTCTTTCTTCGACTTCTTGATAGATATAGGATATCCTAGTTTCATTGCAACATTTCAAACATGTTCAATAAGCTCTTCCCGACTTCCAAAACACTTGACCAATTGTGAATATCCTGCATCACAAGCAACAACTTTCACCAAAGGGGGAAAACACACATCTGTAAATGTATTAACAAAATAATAGCAGTACGTTGTGCAATCCTCAACTGATAGTGTTATAAGTACGCCTTTCTAGCATTCTCAATATCTAAATCTCACATTATCAATATTAAAGAAATGCATGCCATAAAAGTTATTAACATTATGCTAGATTATTTAACACAATAAAGTCAATGATGAGATGGATGTCTTGTTAACTTTGAAGTTCACTTCTAATTCATTATTACAGTAATTTTTCCTTAATTATGGAAAGAACCTCCGCTTCCTAATTATTTCAACAGTGATCAATGCAGGAACCCAACACAGAAAACTATTCTTAAGTCGACTTCGCCCACTAACATTCAAAAAATTAATAGGTATAGAAAGCAATAATAATCTATGTGGGACAGAATTACAACATGGTAACTACAGAACCTACAAGCTAGACATAAATACATTCTTCAAAGCTCACACGTGCCCAGCTAATAATATAGCTGGTGCAATAATCAGATGTTACAGGTCAATGACAACCACGATGTTTTCCATGGCACACGAGCTTAGTTTTGGTATTTATGATTGTATAAAAAAATACATTAGAAAAAAGAAATAGGGTAATAATTATGCCAAACAAATTTAGACTCGATAAGATACGGCAGACAACTAGATGGGGCCAAGGAGAAAGGATCTAAGACTCAATATGACAATATGCATTTTACACAACCATAAATGAAGTTTTGCAGGAGGTGAGAAAGGGCAGTTTACATATTTATCAAATTTGTGCAATCAGCTCATGATCAGATCCAAACCTCTACATTTGGTAGTACAAAATAGGATGCATAGTACCTTTCAGGAACATATCACGATGACGACAACATACCTCAAGCGTCAAGTACAAACAGTTCGTTACACTCCCAAAAAGGTCCGGACCATGTTTGAAGGAGGAAGCAAACTCTAATCATTTGTCTCCCTAAGTTTACACTAAATCAATCGTAGCACTTTGCAGCTTGCACTATCGAAATGGTCTGTGCCGCGAATTCTTAAGGAGGTGAGAAAGCTCTAATCTCTCCTCTCATTTTTCCTGGGCTTACATTTTAATCAATTCTTAGCAAAACTACTATGATCAGACAATATCTCCACGTTTGGATTTGGTGCAGATGATAGCAAGAGATAACAAAATTTGATTTCTAAAAAGATGAAAGCAACCACTCACATCCGATACAGAGCACTCCCCGGACAGAAACTCGCCTTCCACCGGCGCAAAAACCGGAGGACCCGCGACAAAATCATCACCGCCAGAACTCGCCGGCTTCCGGGCCGGCAATCTCAACCCGGCCCTCCCCTTCCCATCCGGCTCCGCCACACGATATCCCGCCCCACCACGACGTCCGCCTGCATAGCTTCGGAAGCCCCATCGGACCGAACGGCGGAAGCGACCTCAACCAGGCGCTTCCGCCGTCGGGCCCTCTCAGCCAGAACGGAATCCCCACGGTTTTGTGGGCGGGGGAACGACCAACCGCAGGAGGTGGGAGCGGCGTCCAGTCGCGGCCGGCGACGGGGTCTGGGAAGCGGCGGCGGAAGGCGAGCTCGCGGACGATGGCGAGGTGGAGGGGGATGAGCGGCTCCTCCGACCTCACCGTCGACATGTTCTGCTCACCGTTGAATCGGAATCGGAATCGGTCTGAATCGGCCAAGAATCGGTTCAGTGAATCGGTCCAAATTAATTTAATCGGTCATATATAATAATTTGACAATTTATAATATAAATATATTAAAATTGGGTATTGATGTTATTTTGATATTATTCTGTGTATTATAGTTTCTGATATTTTTAAATATTTTTTAAGATTTTTTTTAAATTATTTAGAATTAATTATTATTTTTAACTCGAGTTAGACTCGAGTCAACTTTTAATTACGAGAATGCCACTCTTTACCCACGCCACCGCCGCCACCTCCGCCGGCCCGGTCGGCGGCGATGTCGGCAGCCCGGTCGGACGAACAGTAAGCGGCCCGCAGCCGACGGCGAGGCGGCCCGGAGCGGCGGCGAGTCGGCGGCGACTCGTGCGTCACAGCCCGACTTGGTCCGGCCACACTTCGGCGGCGACGTTGCGAGGTCGGCGGCGAGGTCGGTAGCCCGGTCGGCGGCGAGCCCGGAGTCGGGGAGCACGGCGGAGGGCGGAAACCGGGCGGCGGCAGTGGGACGGGAGCGGGTTTGATTTTAGGTTTTTAAAATGCAAATTACCATTTTACCCATGCTTAAATAATTTAATAAAAATCATACCTAGGGTATTTTAGTAATTTCATTAAAAAAACCGATTCCGATTTAAATCGGCCGATTCCGATTCCGATTTAAATCGGTCGGAATTGGCCGAAATCGGATCGGCATCGCGCCGATCCGATTTAAATCGGCCGATTCCGCACGGAATCGGCCGATTCCTGCAACAGAGCTGCTCGCTGGGGGTTTCCAATTCGATCGGCGGCAGTGAAGCCGAGCCGAAAAGAGCAGAGCAGACAAGCTTGCTTGCTAGTGAACCGGCGCATCGTTGGATAAATCATAATTGAATGGGTTCTTGGAAGGAAGAAATCGAAATCGGTCTAAATTGGATCGGAATCGGTCTAATTAAATCGGTCATATATAATAATTTGACAACTCATAAATAAATATATAAAAATTAAATATTGATGTTATTTTGATATTATTATATATATTATATTTTATGATATATTTTTTATATTTTTAGATTTTTTAAAATTATTTTAAATTAGTTATTATTTTATACTCAAGTCGGACACATGTCAAGTTTTAATTACAAAAATGCCACCACAGTTATTTCTCACCCGCGACCGTTCTCTCCCCCATCCACCCTCCTTCCAAGTCGCTGCTGCCGCCGCTGCGCCCCCTCCCCCAGACTCGACCCGCCCCGCCCCATCCCATCCCACCCAGCCTCGCCCTACGCCCGCCGTGCCCTGCCCCTCCAGATCGTCCCCCTCCCCCCCCCCGTCGCCCAGTCGATGTCGTCGTTGCTCGTCGTTGCCGCCGTCGGGTAAGTTTAGGTTTTTAAAATTTCAATTCTAATTTTGCCCTTATTTAAATAATTGAATTAATATTATGCCTAGGGCATTTTGATAATTTATCCAAAAACTTAGTTTTCCTGATTCACCCCGATTTCGAATCCGATTTAAATCGGTCGAAATCAGGGTGAATCGGCTGAGTTAAACGCCGATTCGGGGCCTACCGATTCGGCCCCAAAATTGGATCGGCACGCTGCCGATGCGATTTAAATCGGTCAATTCTACTCGGAATCGGTCAATTCGTACAAGAGTGAACCAGAGAAGTCGCGGACACGGACCGACCAATCCCTCTCCACCTCTAGGGTGCAATCAATTTTTTTTCTCTTTTTTATTATTTAATAAAATTAGTAATCTATTCGATACCAAAGTCGTACTAAAATTACAAGGATAAACAGTGTATATATAAATCGAAAAACTAAAACTATGTAGAAAAATGGACGTACCAACTATTAAATAAAATATCACCCTATCAAAATGCAAAATGCCTTTCGTAACTGTTTAGGTTAGTCCAACTAGATTTGTTGGCATTCTTTGCGCTGTTAACTTAAGTAAATATTAACTACTTATATAGTATGAATTAAGGTGAGATTTGAATTTTAAAAAATGATCTCTTCTTTTTTTTCAAAAGTTTTAAGTCAACCTTTATCACGTAATTTTTAAATGTCAATTAACACAAAGATAAGAAGACAACCTCCTACCAAAAAAGAGAAATGAGAAGACTTTATGATTTTAAATCGGCTTTTTGCAAAAACACCCCCTCAGAATACTTTACCGCTCCTCAAGATGCTAAGCTCCTAAAAAGTAGTAGACAGCCTCAAAGGCACAATTAAAGAAGACATTCCAAATAAAGAGGGATTAAGTGGAGTGATGTAAAAAATATAGGCAGTAAACATGGAAAGAGGGAAAGTAAAGAGAAGGAATGAAAGCAAAGCTAAAATATAAGAGAAATCACAGAGGAGGGTTTGGCCGCAAAAAGATCTTGGAAAGTAGCAGCGACTAGGTTTAAAGAGAAAGAACCTTAAGTGCAATCAAGTTAAAGCCAGCTTTTGGGTAGCACTCGTTAAGCTATATTTGTCATTTAAAGATCAAACAAATATTTAGCTTAAAATTAATATTTGCATGAACTTTGGCATAGCTTAAGTGCATAACTATTTGACTTGGCTCAATTTGAAGTTTAAATTTGATCTACTCGAGTTTGATAAAATATTTTTACTTTGAAAAAAAAACACTAGAACTTGAAAATAAGCGCAGGTGAGGTAGACGTTCCAATACGGTCGGCTCATTTGCGCCGCCCAATCTTCGCCTCCAGACCAGACCAGACCAGACCAGCAACCGCCACTGGGTTGGGTAGGGAGCCCACTAAAACAGGAATGGCGTCTCTGCCTCGGGGTGGGAGAGGGCGGGATCAGACCGAGCGCCCGCGCTCCTTCGACGCCAAGGCGAAGGCCCAGTGCTGGGAAAACGCCGACGTCGTCCCCGGCCGCCACCCCGACCGCTGGCGGAAGGACGCCGCCGGCAACGTCGTCTGCAAGCGCTTCTTCAACTGCTTCGGCTGCCTCTGCTATGAATACGACCACATTCTCCCCTTCTCCAAAGGTGCACGTCTTCTTTAAACTGTTCTTTTTGTTTCTTTCTTCTTTCTTCATGAAAGGTTTGATCTTTGATTCAATGTCTTGTGCGTACATATATTTGCAGGCGGGGAGTCTACGGTGGAGAACTGTCAGATACTGCAGACTAGGGTGAACCGGTTGAAGTCTGATAAGGAGCTATTGGGAAAGGCCAAGCTTGAAGGTTACTCCTGCGACATCAAGTTTTCGGGTATATTTATCTATATTTGGCTTCACTTATAGAGAAGAAAAATCGAACCTTGTTGGTAAAAGCAGTTGCGCATTTTGGATCTAGTCTTCATATGTGTTTTAGATTTTATACCATCCATCTATATTTTAATTATGAGTTGTAGTAAAAGTACAAAATGGATCAAAACACGATTCATTGACTAGAATCTGCCTCTCGCTTGTAGTGTCGGGGATAATAACTCCACCCCGTATGAGAGAGGATAAGATAGTAAATGAGATGAAGATAAGTTAAGTGAGATATTTATGCGGAAGTGTTTGCTTATCAGACGAATCAATTTTTTTTTTGGAGAATAATCATTGAAGGTGAAGAAGATATTGGAAGACCTTTTGATGATGGAATCAGGAAAGAGTTATCCTCTTGTTATTTAAGAATAGTTGTTTGTAATGATGGGGGATTAACTTCTGATACTTTTATAAATTGAAAGTTGCCTACTAATCCAAGCATATTATTCATTTTATGCATCTTAGACGGCTAATTAGACACAGTATGTTGGACTAGATCATGATCAGTTTAGTTTCTTGAAATTTGAGTTAAATTTCCGTATACAAACTACTCTGGCAGAAAACTAACCCATAGATGGGTTTGTAACAAAAGGAACTTGTGGCAGCTAAATGCTTTTGAAATCACGTTAATAATAAAAACTTACAATTCTGAAGGCTTTTGTATTATAAACTTAGAAATTCAAATATTTGGTATTCGATTTTCACTATTTTCCTGCGTTAAGGTATGCAAAACAAAGACATTCATTTTATTTGCTTTGACTTAAGAAAGTTAAGAGCAAGAATGTGAGCTGTCTCTATCAATCTGATTTTGTAAGAATTTCTTTTTGTATTGTGACAAGAGATAAACCTGAAATGTCTTGGATTTAGGAACGACATGTATGCTGAAATATTTTAGCATATGTTTGAAGCTTTGTAGAACTTCCCGTTGTGTTGGAGGATGATTGACCCTATTTCTCGTATAGCACGCTTTAGCACATTTGCAATTACTAAATATCCAATACAGTGTTATACCATTTTTTCCATCTGTGTTCAGATAAGGAGTTGGATATAATTGAGATGGCTGTTTATGGAGACGTTGTTAGGCCTGGAAACCAATGCCGCTGTCGAACTGTATCTGAGATGCTTGGGCTCTACAAGTCAAAAAACTCCATGGCTGCGTGTAAGTTGCCATACACTGAACCCTCCTAATTGAATATATGAAGCATACAATTGATACTTTAAAGTTGGATTAGCCGAGCGTTGTGTCAACATTGTATCCCCATTTCTGTGGAATACAATTTGGCTATTGAATTATTTGGAAAAAATTATTCAACAGACATTCTGCTTGACATCAGCTGCATATCGAAATGTCCAAGCCAATTGTTTTAAATGGTTTGCTACTTGTTTTGGATACTTGTGGGTATCGGCGGTCACTTGTAGTATGTGTTTCCATGTCTTTCCTGTATATCCAAGAGTTTCTCTACTGTCATTGTATATATATATATATATATATATGGTAGTCTTTCACTACTCAATAGTCATGTAACAAGAGTAAACAAATTGGTTGTGCACCAAGAGGCAAATGAGATCAATTTAAACTAGGGTTTTGCAATTTTTCAAGTTTGAACTCGAGCTGAACAGTCAAAGTTGGAGCCAGCTTGATTAGAGTGAAACTTTATTTTGATAATAAAATCTCTCAATTTTTCATGATATATTCCACAATAGAGAAAATTTTCGTACGTTAAAATTAGACATGCTCGTTCAAGGTAAACATTACTTCATTTTATTTAATGGTGTTAGTTGCAGTTTGATGTAGCGAATTTAACTTGAACGTTTAAAATGTGTTTTCTTATGTTCTCTCATGGGGGAAAATGCACCATAGTTCCCATGAGTGGACAGTGACCAACCCAGACCAATTAATACAGTCATTTAACAAACGCAGATATGAACGCATAGAAGCAAATGGAGGGTAAAATGGGAACAAAACTCATCCCTCCGAAGTGCGCCTCCAAATGCGTTTCGATTTGGCGTGCATAATGATGGTTCGAGCAAGCCAAAGCTGAACTCTCGATCCTCTTTTACACGCACCGCGTCGAACCACACCTCCACACGCCACACCCGACACGCCAAAGCACAAAACCAAGCCATGATGAGAAACAAAACTGTCGTGAAAACCCTTGGGAGGAGCTTTGGTTTTATTGGAACGACCTGTTGAAGACCAAATTGACAAGCTTAAGTTATCATTTTTAAAAATTATTAATTAAATAAATAGTTCATAAATATTTTCTTACTAATACATTCGGTAGATGTAAAATGTGGGTCAAAATCTACCAAATTTAAGGAGTTTTATCCTAGGATTTCATTTCCTTGATTTCTAAACTTCAAACCACACCTATAATGCAGTTCAATTCACCATTTAAATATGGTTCAAGGTTGCCTCTAATACCGTAATTGGTATTGAACGGACAATTTATATTATAAATTTTGAGGATAGTCAAGTATAATACCAATTGTTCTATAGTTGACAACTTATAATTGAGGATAGGGCTTCTTTTAAAGAAAATAAGGTATTGTACAATATTTTCCCGCCCTGTTCGGTTCTATTTAGATCAATGTTCGGGCACGGGATCGTCCGCCCCTCGTCGAATCGGTTCTGGGGTGTGATTCGGGTTTAAAGGTTCGGTGGGACCGAGGCGCCCTTGCCGCGCAAAGAGATAATGCGATGAAAATAGAAACAGTAAAATGACACACAGGGAATTTTTTACGTGGTTCCTTAGGGTTCAACTTGAATCCCTAAGTCAGTCCACGGTGAGATTAGTACTCACAATCCACTATTTCTCCGTTGATTTTTACAAGTTACACAAAACAGTGAATTTTTGCCACCGGTAAATCAATTCGCCTAAGATCTTTGACTCCAATGCCAATATTTATCCCCTTCTGCTTTTTAAATCCTTAAAATGACCCCACCAATGTGTCCAGAGCGTCCAAAAATAGTGGGGTAGTAAGTTTCGGCTCAATCCAAGATCTATAATGCCTTCAAATTATTTCTGGAACAATAATACACTGAACCGGGCCGTTCCGGGTTGGTTTAAACCAAATAAATACTGGACCGGACCGGATGGCGTGCGCAGGCTATCTTTCCTTTATGCGTACGCCAGTCTGCTTCTGGTATACGGTGCGCCAACTCGAATCCGGGTCACAGGGCGGGTCTCGGACACGATCACGGTTCCGGGTCTGTTCGCGGGTCTAGCAATTCGTGGGGCAGATGGATCTGATCACGGACCTGGCAGGAAAGCGGACTCGGTCAGAGGTAAACGGGCACGACAGACCCGGCTACGGCGTGACGCGGCGGCGCTTTTGGGGCTCCGGCGGCGGCTTTTCCGGCGTCTGATGGTGGCGGAGTTCACCCAGAACTGTAGATCTCAGAATGGTGAAGGTCTTGGAGGTGGTCCGACAGTCAGCGGCGGCTCCGGTCGGTCGGTCGGATGCCGGAAAGTTGGACACTTTTCTGCACTTTTGTGCTACGCTGCTCCGATCGGTCACTTCTCAATTTGTTTCCGGCGACCTCAGCGACGAACTCCGGCGGTTCTCGGCATGTTCTTGTAGATCACTTCTCCATCTTCACTTGATATCAACAGAAGGTCTGGAAACGACCGGCGCCGATCGAAAAACGGTCGCGAAATTAGCTCTCCGCGACTGTTTTCCACTCTGTTTTCTGCTTTTTCCTCTGGTCGGATGGGTCTCTTCGTGGCTTTTCTCCGGCGACTGCAATGGCGAACACCGGCGAAGCTCACTTTGGGTTTCGAGACCACTCCTCCGTCTTCACATTTCACTCCACGGCGGCGCTGGGAACGGCCGGAGGTGGTCGAAAAACGGTCGCGAAATTGGCTCTCCGCGACTGTTTTCCACTCTTTTCTGTCTTTTCCTCTGGTCGGATGGGTCTCTTCGTGGCTTTTCTCCGGCGACTGCAATGGCGAACACCGGCGAAGCTCACTTTGGGTTTCGAGACCACTCCTCCGTCTTCACATTTCACTCCACGGCGGCGCTGGGAACGGCCGTCACTGGTCGAAAAGAACCAGCGAAATCTGCTCTTCGTTGCTTTGTTTTCCGCCTTCTCCCTCCCTTCTCTGGTAGGGTGCTTCGTGGCGATTTCCCAGCGATGACAGGAGTCTCCGGCGGCAAGTCCTCGAGGCGTTGTGTAGGGGGCACTTCAAGTTTCACGCCTGTGGTCTCGGACTGGTCCAATACGGCAAATGTTGTCCAAAAAATTGGACGCTGAACCTGCAAAACAGAGATGCTATCTTCTTCTTCATTGCCGGCGGGTTTGGGGCACAGCTTTGGCTGGCGGCTTGGCTTTGAGGGAAGTGAGGGAATACTGGGAATGGAGAGAGGTCTTGGACGGACATTGGCGTTGGAGACCTTGCTTCACCGGTCTTCTCCTCTTCTCATGGCAATGGCGACAATTTCACAGCAATCTTTATTCCGGCATGTGCAACAGCAACAAGGTAGGTTTCATCTTCAAGGCTATGAAAATGTTCTCTTTGGCAATGTTTCACAGAAAAGATGGCGGTGTGGTTGGCCAGGGGGTCGCCGGAGATAAATCTCTGGCGAGGGGCTCTTCCCCTGTTCTTTCTTCTATTTCTCTTCTTTTCAACGTACGAGCCCCCCTTCCCAATACGTCGGGCTTTGTCTTTTATAGAGTTTTCCACGCTTCTTCTGTTTCGAGATTACGGGCGTGGGATCATAAACCGTCAGGATTTTCCACCCAAATTCTCTCCTTCAGTTTTGAATGACGGAGACTTTTTCTCTTGTAATCTCCTCTGGCAGTTTTATAATAGCATGGACCAATTCTTCAGAAATAATACACGTGGCCGGATAAATACGCACAAACAATCAATCTTTATTTTTAATTTATATATATATATATATATATATTCCGATCACTTGGCCAAGGTCGCATCGGAGAGGAGCCCGTTTACTTTAGTTCCACGGCCAAAGCCGTCTAAATCATGGTTGCACGAATCGGCCGATTCCGTGCGGAATCGGCCGATTTAAATCGGATCGGCGTCGCGCCGATCCGATTTCGGGGCCGACTCGGTCGGCCCCGAATCGGGTCGTGAATCGGCCCGTTTCGGCCGATTCCGACCGATTTAACTCGGAATCGGAATCGGCCGATTTAAATCGGAATCGGTTTTTATGAAATTACCAAAATACCCTAGGTATAATTTTTATTAAATTATTTAAGCATGGGTAAAATGGTAATTTGGATTTAAAAACCTAAATCATACCCTCCCCCGATTCCGCCGCCCGACTCCGACCTTCGCTCCGCCGCCCTCCGCCGCGCTTGCGCCGTCCTCCCTCGGCCGTCCTCCGTCCGACCAGGCCACCGCCGCCCGACTCCGACCTCAGCTCCGCCCTCCGCCACGATTCCGCCGCAGCGTTGCGACCGCCGCCCGAACTCGGGTTCCGCCGGCCGACGCGAGCGCCGCGATTCCGCCGTGAATCTGCCGTCCGACCGCCGCCTGTTCGTCCGACCGGGCTGCCGACATCCTCCGACATCGCCGCCGCGAGACTCGCCGCCGACCGGGCCGTCGGCGGCGGCGAGGTAAGAGTGGCATTTTCGTAATTAAAAGTTGACTCGAGTCTAACTCGAGTCAAAAATAATAATTAATTCTAAATAATTAAAAAAAATCTTAAAAAATATTTAAAAATATCATAAATTATAATACACAGAATAATATCAAAATAACATCAATATCCAATTTTAATATATTTATATTATAAATTGTCAAATTATTATATATGACCGATTAAATTAATTTGGACCGATTCAACAAAACCGATTCCTGGCCGATTCAGACCGATTCCGATTCCGATTCCGATTCACGGGAAAACCGATTCCGATTCCGATTCCGATTCATGCAACCATGGTCTAAATACAAAATATGGCGCGATGAAAGTTAACTTAGTGCAGGTATTTCTCTGAAATGTAAAATCCTCTAAACAAGGACTTTGGGGAGGGATGAATTGGCCCGCTCTTATAGAGCTCCTCCCTCCGCCACGACCTCCGACGGATGATCGCCGACCCGGCCTACCTCTGTCACGACGTTGTCCAAGTCGTGTAGTGAGATTTTCTCCTCATCTTAACCATTTCCTCTTTTCCTGCCTATCTTATGTTTTTTTTCAGGGGAACCGTCGGGAGTAAACAGAAGCTGAAATAGTTAACGTCTCGTCAAATAACATACCCAAATAGCATCGAAACAGCCTTTTTGCAGTGAACCGATTGAATCAGATTCAGAAGTCACTCTAGGTATCTAAGACCAAATCAAATTCGCATTCAATAATCAAACTTTTGAAGGGTAATGGCCATTAACGTACCTCAAATTTTACAAAAAGCAGATTTTTCCTGTGGTAAGATCAGTAAATTAACCAGACTTATGTTTTTAATTTTTATCCCGTTGGATTTCAACTTTGGAATTGGATTTCTATGATGTTGAACTGTATTTTTTGTTTTAGACAGTGATTTAGTTTTTTTATTAGATTTTACTTCCCGTTAGGTTTCATAGTTGGAATTTAGTATTTATTAATTCAATACCAGTTTTAAATTACTTCATCAATTATTTGGTTAGTGTAATATGGGTGCTTTAAATTGTTAAAAAAATTTGATTTGTCACCTGTAAAAATATATCATTGATTTGATAGGTTAACTTGCTGTATAGCTTAATGATATTGAAGAAATTTAAAACATTGTTCAAAACTGTTCTGCATCAATAATTAGCTTTGAATAAGTTACTGTTTTTTTTGTATGTTTTTTTGTATATTTTTTTCAAGTTATAGGTCAATCAAGCATAATAATTTGTATTAGCAAGAACAAGACGTCCTCTTATAGTTCAAGTACGTTCTTATAAATTAGACAATAGTGTTTGCTTATAGATTGACAATAGTATTTTTATTTTTAAATCTATGAGCCTAATGTGAAATTATTTCGGTTTGGATATAGGTGCAGATCGATGCAGGTCTGATTGAGGAAGATATCCTAACTAAGAAAGACTAATGCAAATGGTGGTATGTGCCCTGTGGTTGGTGGCATAATTGTAAAAATCTGAAATCGAACGTGAAACAGGAAGTAAATTAGACTAATTTATAAAAAATAGGATAATCATCTGTTTACTTGAATCAGTTAAAATCGGTGGGTTATTAATTATAAAATATGATATTTTAATGTTACCTTATGTATTGTATTTTATAATATTTCTTTCATATTTTTTGATTTTTTTTAAATTATTTAAAATTAGTTGTTATTTTTTACTCGAGTCAGACTCAAGTCAATGTTTAATTATGAGAATGTTACCAATGCATTTCTTTTCCCCCAAACCCTGGACACAACCCTTCTTCTCCGTCGCCCCCGGTCAATCTGCCTTGATCCCGCCCATGGCCCGGCCCAATGAACCCCTACTCCGTCCCCGGCCTTAGCTATCCTTGCTCCCCTGTAGGCGCTAGTCCCCCTCACTACCCCTCTCCGCCCCCCACCGTTGTTGTCCATCCCGTTGTCGCCTTCTTTTTCTCCCTCCTTGCCCCCTTGTTCGCCCTCACTTGAGCCTGCCTTCTCTAACCGCCGCCGCCCACCGCCGTGGCCACCCCCTACCAGCCCGTTTCCACCGCCCCTTGCGACCCCCTCGCCCGGTCTCTCCCTGCCTCGTCCTGAATTGGTTGATTCTTGCTATCGTCGAGAATCGGCTGATTTTTGCAATTATAATTATTGTAGGCGGCAGCAACATGGACATTCAGCAGACTGGCAAACAGGTCTCGGCCCATGTGGCAAAACTGATTTTCTCCTTCCCTTCCGACGATGGCAGGCGGCGACCGCGTCCGACGGCAGTGTCCAGAAGATCTTGGACGTCAAAGTTTGTCATTGTCTGGACATCCTGTCGCCGGATTATTGCCTGTAAGTTGGTGCGAATTTCTTGGCCTTCGGCGGTTTGGAGTGACTGTCGAGCGACAGCATCC
This sequence comes from Piper betle, assembly GCA_033002965.1. NCBI lineage: Eukaryota > Viridiplantae > Streptophyta > Magnoliopsida > Piperales > Piperaceae > Piper > Piper betle. The sequence goes on from JAURVB010003320.1 coordinate 156,560, forward strand.
GTCGAGGCGAAGTTGAGATCTTGGTCTTGGCAACGTACGGCGTGGTGACTTTCTTTGCTTTTATGGTTGCACCCCGATCTTGGTCCTGGCAACTTTGCATCGAATACACACAATGTGACTATACTCATTTCAAGAAAGCAAGCTTTCAACTGGACATCTGAAACCAAATTATTCCAAGTAGGAAGGCAATACTCATTGAAATAAGCTTTCAAGAATTGATGGGAATTCAAGATAAGAGAGTGATCATAGGAAATAGGGGTGGGGCAAGTTGAGTCGAGTTTTGCTCTACTCAAATTTGGGTCGTTTAATTTTGAATTTGAGTCGAGCTAATAAGTACTCGAATTATTTTGAGTTTGAGTTAATTTCATTTGTAACTAATGATTTATTTTTATGTATAATTAATACTAAAATTTAATTTATAATTGAAAATTTTCAAGTCTCACATAATTATGCATGAAAGATAATTTAATCATGCATGTTTTTATTTAAATTATTATTATATAATAATATTTATAATTTGATTATATTTGTATATAAAATTAAGATAAATATGATAAAAAATCTTATTTTTTATATAAAGTATTGAGCTTTGAGTCAAGCCAAGTTAAAAATACAGGGCTAAAGATATAAAAAAGCCAAACTGGCTAGCAAGCATTTTTTGTTTGACTCGATTCGGCTTAAACTTGTGCTCGTTAATTTTGTGTTTAAAAAAATATTCAGTTCAAAATAGATAGCCCGTTGACAATGAGCTTGAACTTGAGTGTTCGGCTTGGGTTGGCTTGTAACTCGAGCTTGATGTGTTCATATTCGAAAATATAAATCGTCAATACTATTGAGGCCATATTAAATTTACATAGTGTTGGAAACATTTTTTGATCCTATATAAGTTGAGCATGGGCTAAGTATAAATATTCGTTCGGATAAAAAATATAGCAAGCCAAAGACAAACAAAGCTCAAATACTATGAATTTTGAACGAGCTGCTTAACCCATAAGAAATCAAAGGCTTATCAATCACTCAAACAAACTCAAACATACTTGTCAAAAATCATGTCAAATTCAAAAGTAACCTTCCTTGTTCGGATCAGCTCGACTCATTTACATCCCTAGGTAGGGCTTAGGCTAGGCTCATTTGATGTTGAGTTAAGTTTTGAATCGATTTTTTTTCGAGTTTGTGCCAAGCCAATCGAGTTTAATCGAGGTTTAAACAGCCCTCACGGGAAAAATTGCTTTATTCCATTTCATATATGCACGAGAGATGCTTCTTACAAACTTCTCTCCTTCCACATTCCATCTTCTCTACTACCTACAATTACAAACACTAGATCAACACCAAAACACGTGCATACGCACTATCATCGCCTGACACAAAATTTCAACTAATACGCATGTCAATGCGTATATCCATCCAAAGGAAACTGCAGCTTAGCACCATCATCATCATCTTGAAGATCACCTGCATCGACATCTTGATTTTGTTCTTTGACTTGTTGATTTTGAAAAGGGGTCTGTCATTAATGACTAGCCACTTTACTCTTAATCACTTTAGAGAACCTGTGAATCTGCAATTATATTAACCACTGTCCATCTCATGTAAATATGTGAGACAAGCCGTATTATGGCCATGCATGTGGACCCTATATTAGCAAACATGGGCTTTCCATTATGGGCATTTATGCGTTCATAGACGGCCTGTACAAATTCCTATGCACCACAATTGATGAACATGTGAGTATTAATGAGATGTGATATCCCCGCGCCTCCGATTATGCAGACAAGGAGTAGAAGTCCTTTGATCCACGGGCATATCACATGGTAAGGTGTTATATAAAATGCATGCAGCATGCCGCTGAAGAGGAAGATCTCGACTATAGAGAAAGCTATATAGAGGCCGGACCAGATGCTATTCCCTCGGCCGGTCAATGGAGGCATTGTTCTTTTTATACCTGTGTGAAAGTGTGAACAACTTCCAGTTTTGTAAAGACCATTTTCCTGTAATTTTCAAGGATCAGCTAGCTGGCCATAACCCATGTAAGCAAAACTGATTTTCAGAATACATGAAGGTAACACTTACCATGGATGCTTCTGATTTCCTGTTATACAACATTGAATATCTAAATTCAATGCCGTAGAAGACGGAGAAGTGGAACTTAAATCGAGAACGGGAAAGGAGGGAAAGATCTACTGATGTCTTAACTGACCAAACAACTAGAACATTTTTTGGCTTGCTTTTGCTAGATGTTGTATGTGTTTAGAAAAATCCCTAAAATTATAGATCAACAACGGCGAACAAAAAGTAATGGAAAAATAAAACCTAAGAAATAAGATAAAATTACAAAAAGGCAAAGATTTAACGTTAAAAACCCTCCTTCAATCGAGAGTCAAAAATTACGGGCAACAACGAACAATTCACTACTTCAACCAAAGATTACAGTCATCAAATATATAGAGATTCACTACTTCAACCAAAGATTACAGTCATCAAATATATAGAGAGATGTACAATCATCAAATATATAAAGAGATGTACAAGATTACTCACTATTGACCCTATACTATTGAGATTATGGGATTTTATTCTTTCTCAATACTCCGTATAAGATAAACTCATGAATATTTTCCCTTCTTTTTTTCACTATATATATCTCTCTCTTTTTTTCTTATCTTTTCTTCTGCTTATCTTGCTTTCTACTTGTCTTGCCCTCTAAGAATAAGGCGTAATGAAGCTCAATTTATAGATAAGCTTTGAGACCCTTCAATCTCTATGGAACAAGTAACAGCCACCTCTGTTAATATTACGAGATTTTTTTAATATTTCAAGTGTGACAATGAACTACATATCATTAATACAATTACACATTTGCTAAAAAACGACATACCAATCTCGCCGGCTATCAAAATTAGATTCTCATACATGAAAGAACATCATGCATCAAACATGATATGCATCCAGGAAATATGGAGTGTCAAAAAGAAAAATCTTACCTCAAGTGATATTTTGACTCATGCCCATATTGGCCCCTTAATGGAAGCTCTGATTGTTGGATTTTAGACGTCTATATATATATATATATATATATATATATATATATATATATATAAATGTATTATATGTTATTATTAAAGTTTAAGCCTAAATTAAATTAATCTATTAAAGTTAAAGTTAATGGATAATTAATATTTAAGATAAATATGTGGAGATATCATATATTTAAGATAAGTATGGATAAATATGTGTAGATAGCATTTTCGTAATCTCTAAGTTATGATGGGTTAAATTGAAATTATGAAAGACAAGAATAAATATGATTATACGAATAAATACAATTGTGGTCCCCAAATTTGCCCGGTAATTTTTTTTTCTGGTATCCCATCATTCCATAAACTTTGGCTTTTAAAAACCCGTGCTGAATTTGGAAAATCAAAACCTTAAAAAGTCAATAATTGTTTTGTTATTATGAATTCAGGTACACTTTCGTTATTAAATTTTATTTTCTTGATGATTTAATCTAAAAGAGGTTTTATTAAAAATATTTTTATCATCTATATAATTTGGTGAAAGATAAAACTTTTTATCATCTGTACAGTGGAAAGGGCTTTGGGATAACTAGTTCAACTGTTCCACAAGGCAGGGTTTTGGCCGAAATGACATCACAGTCTGTTTTGATTGCCAGAACCTCAAATATCGATCAATCAGGAAAAGAATTATGCCCCATGCACCAACACTGAATAAAGAGTCTCCAGCATGCATCACCAAAAATACGAGAAAGAGGAAATAGACTTGATGGGAATAATAGAAGATCTCAAAGTGCTTTCTCCTCGTTCTATGCATAGACGTTATCCATATAAGTAGACCACACAACAGAGTGAGTAAGCCAGACAAATAAGAGAAATTGTCACATTCCCACTTCACAATCTACAGAAACAAGAAGTTACGAAAATTAGTGAACGTATCATAAAATGATGCACATATCATATTTGGACTAGTAACAAAGCGCCCAATGTGGTAAAATATTTATAAGTATCATAAGCAAGAGGATCAACAAAATGAGTTTTTCTTATCACTCACTTCCTGTAGGAGGCGACCTTGCAAAATCCATGACATAATAAAACAGAGGCCGTGCAATGTGAAGAGGGTCATCATGACACCCCATCCATATGTGGTATCTAGTTGTGTGGTCAACAGGGATGTCTATCAGCCGGAGAAGACCGACCCTCTAGTGATAGGCAAAACAATAAACTCAGCACTATAAATCCGATTGCTGCGAATCGGAGACCCGTCTTTTCGAGCATCATATAGCTGAAAAATAAGCCCAGAACTGAAAAACCATTCTTAAATTTTAGACAGAAGTTCCCCTGTTACCTCCTTTGTGAGGATGACAACTGCAATTTAGCTACATAGCGATGATTATCAATTGTGTACGCAACAAATGACCAAAGAAGATATATGACAAGAACAAGTATTCCAATAAGCTCCGCAGCAGAAACCACACCAAATGGTCCACCGGTGACAATGGGAAAAGTCCATAAACTAATTCTTGGAAACTCCTTGCTTCTTAGTCGTGATAGGAGTGAGAATACGGTCCTGGTCAGAATGCTTAATTCGTATAAACCAAGTTTAATTTATGTGTTACAAAAGACATGCCTGTGATTCTGTTCTCTGGGGAATGCAATCACATTGATGGGAGCCAGTATCGTCACAATGACCATTGGAGCATTAAAAACCAGAAACACAGCACGTGTTCATAAATTTAAAATTTGTCCGAACAAAAATTTACTTGAAAGAAATATGTACATGACCAGTGAGCAAAAGTGAAAGGAGCATACCAAGGAGCTTATAGATTGATTCTCCCAGCACATTGAAAAGATGCTGCAAAGAATGGTTGTAGAGGTGGCAGCGGGTACAGAAAGAAAACAGCAAGCCAGGCGACAAAAGCTGCCCACAAAAGAATTTTAAGCGCCCATCTGATAACAGTGTTGTAATGGCTCTCCACTTCTCGAATTCAGCTCCCATCATCTTAACAAATTTATGAAAGACTGTGTACTGCTATGCAGCAGAATATGATCTTTTATTTATTGTTTCCCTCACTGCATATCTAGCTTTCTTCTTATAAGTTCTTGAAAAGTAGCTGCTAGGCAAGCAGCTGCAGAGAGTATCTTAGTGCAAGAACATTTGAAATTGAATTCAACAAGCTGGTGCAGGAAAAAAAGGTATTATGAGTGTGAAAAGAAGAAAACAAAAGACAGGTGGATGAGTAGAAGTCCAAGTTATATAGGCCAGGCCGGAGCTGTCTTCGCTTTTCAAGATTCTGCATGCGAATGTTACCCAGTGGCGCAGTACAGGTGTTTCATGCCGGAAAATTTATCTCCTCCGAGTCCACCATCACTACACGTTTTTGTTTGGTAGAAATGAAGCTAGTCTTTTTTGTTAAGAAATACAGTCTAGCCTGATATTGAAAAAACATTCAAAAAAATACAATCTTTAATTTGAGAAATTAGCTCCTCCACTGATCTCAGTGGAACAAAGGATAAGCATAATGTTTGAGCCATAACCGTAATTGGTTGAAAAGATCGATATTGCACTGTCAAAGTTCTTTTAACTCAAAAAAAAACTAGAGTTATTTTGAATCCGTTATAAATAATACCAATTAATAATATTGCATATTATAGTGATTAGAAAAAATAAATAAATACATATGCGTACAATGATCTTTATTTTTGGCGATAAATCTGATTATTCCATATTCATCAAGGTGGGATTGCTGTTATTTAATTAAGAAAGATAAAATGCACATTACCAAACAAAAATATCGTACAAACAAACCAATATATGGAATTCCGTAATGCTGACCTGACTAAATAAGACACCAAAGTCCATACTCTAGCCTTTAGAGAAAAACAAATGGTAGTGATAGGTAGAATATCCAGCAACATATTTAATTTGAACTTTCACACAATTTAGTTTGATTGGAAGTACTCTAATAAGCTTTACGCACAGCCAACGTACTTGAGGTTATTAATTACACGCTCCTCATCATATATAAATAATAACATGCTGCAGCACATCTCACTTTATATTATTTCCATGCCTCTGATTTGCTACAATTTCTCCAAGGGACCAATTACGCTGCTCCTGAAAATTAATGCAAGTAATATATAATTAGTAATGTCATTGATCTTTTATTTCTTAATTAATCATAACATTGTTGTTATGCGTGAAACTCTGAATATATTTATTAACAATATATATATATATATAGGAGCAGCTATGGTGGGCTGTCCCCTCTTGGCAACGCACCATGTGCTGCCAAATCTGGGCCGCTGGATTTCAATCTAGCAGCGCAAATTTTACAGCCGCCCTAGACCGGCCCAAAACCCACCCGAGACCAGCCCACCCCCCTCCCTCGCCCGCCATAATGACCCCCCTTGCTGCGTCCCCCTGCCCACCCCAAGCCACCGCAGCCCCCCATCCAACGGCCCCCCGCCCGCCCTGTCGGCGCCTTCCCCTGCCCTTGTCTGTCACCGCAACCCCCTTCGCCCCCTTCCAACCCCCCACTGTTGTCGCCCCTCGCCCCCGGCGGTTAGAAGGGGGTGGCCGGGGGCGAGGGGGCTGCGATGACAGGCACGGGGGGAGGGGGCCAGCAGGGTGGTAGGATGGGGGGCGATGGTGGCTTGGGGATGGCAGGGAGACCGCGGTGGAGGGGGTTATTGTGACGGGTGAGGGGGCCGCAATGGGGGAGTGGGGTGGACGGGCGGGTCTGCGGCAACTGTAAAATTTGGGCCGCTGGATTTCAATCCAGCGGCCCAAATTTAGTAGCGCATCATAGCTAAACTATATATATATAACTTACGTTCTCAGGGAGTCCAATGTTTGAGGAGTTCGATGTTTGACGATGATGTTGTAGTCAGTTGATTCTGTAGAAGGAAAGGATCGATTGGTGTTATATATATATATATATATATATATATATATATATATATATATATATATATATATATATATATATATATAGGAGGGGGGCTGTACTGCAGCACAACCATCTTGGCTGTGCTGCACTATTCCAACCGTTGGATTTAATCCAACGGCTGGATAAAAAGAAAAAAAAGGGTGGCGTCGCCGCCGCCGGCCGACACGACGCCACCCCCTCTGCCCCATCCGTTGTCGCCCCCGGCCGACGGGGCGGCGGATCTAGCTGCCCCCGCCTCTTCCCCTGCCGACCCGCCGTCGGGCGCACACCACCCCCACCCCGTCCCCCGCTTGCCACCCCGTCACGCGACGCCCCCCCCAGCCCGTCCCCCGCCCGCCATCCCGCTGCGCCCCCCTCGGCCCCCGCCCGCCACCCCGTCGTGCCCCCCTCGGCCCCCACCCGCCACCCTACTGCGCCGCTCTCCCCGTCCCCTGTCATTGCCGTGGCCGTGGCCGGGCACCTTTCCCGCCCCCTCTGCCGCCGGCGGCCCCTAATTTTTTGTTATCTTAACCGTTGGATGCTAATCCAACGGCCAAGATCAAACTCCAGCACAATCAAGATGGCTGTGCTGGGAGTACAGGAAAACTTTTTCTATATATATATATATTCATGAGGTTTTGAACTATACATGGACTAAAACTCACGAGTACTCACAATGAACACCTATGGATTTTGATGGTTTACTCATCACACGTAGATTAACTTATACTAAGATACATTTTAAGAACATTATAGTTATAATAATATGAACGAAAAAAAAACTGATGAACATCAAGAACAAACGATTTACTCGCAAAAAATATATAGTTAATGATTAAGCCCTTTAAACAAGTACACAGTCCTATATATAAATATACAGAAATATAATATAAAGCTTACCTTTCTCTGCTTAACATCATCCAAAAACGAGTGTAGTTGATGCTCCAGTTGCATGGCCTCACTCATATTTAGTCCTTGAACGTTGAGGGTCCTCAGATACCTACAAAAAGAATATGTATTTTATTCCATCAAATTACTAATCATCAATTTATCCATTTTTGATAATGCAGGTGGTAATTAAGTAAATACAAGTATGTGTCGTTATTTCATGCAGAAAGAAATTGGAATATACATAACCAACTAATTATTCGGGGACACAAACCAGGAACTTGATTTTTAATTTCTCGGGTTATTATTAAATTAAATTTATTCAGTTATGCACTACTACCCATATATAAAATTTAAAGGGAAAAAAACTATTTAGCCCATGAAGCGCCAAATTACCCCTCTATTAAAAACACCTCTCGCTTAGTGACATCAAATTTAAAACTTCTATAATAATAATAATAATAATAATAATAATAATAACTAAAACTTGTAAAGATGGTCGGCACATAACTAAGACTAAGTACTGGATTTTATATATTTTTTAAAAATAAATATTTTAATATTGAGTAAGTAAATATATATTGTTGATTTTATTAATTTGAATTGTTTTATATTACTTTACTTATTTATATATTACTTTTTTATATTTAAAATTTAAACATTATTTAATTACTATGAATTTCTTTATTGAAAATTGATTATTTCCATTGAATCATCCCACATATCCCAAATCTTATAAAAATTGAGTAATTGATTAATTTAAATTTTAGATAAATAATTTTATTTTATGATCTGACATTTTTTTCATCACAGCCATGTTATCACTTATATTACATAAAAGATATATCACCTAATAAAAGTATTCAGGTCATCTCTCTTTCCATTATTGGAGTCTTTCAATTGGTATCCGGCCATAACCTGAGAAGCAAAAATTAACTTTAGAATATAGTAAAAGGAATTCAGTAATTAATTTATCAATTCACAACTGATCAAAAGGATGATTGGTAAAGAAACGTTAGCAGCAAACTCCAAGCTGTTTGTTTTCTCTTCTAAAGTTACTATAAGTACTATATTAGAAGTGTAAATAATGATTTACACCTGATCATCCGGTTGGACGCCCGCCCGAGTACCATCCTTCATTGCAGCGCAAAATGCTTGGTAACGATTAACAGTAACGTCAAGGCTGCGAATTATTGAAAAAAAAACACCTTTAATTACCTATATCGATATTAGATAAGTTTTGCAATCAAAATTGATCAAACAAACAAAAAAGAAAAGAAAATAAATAGAATGTCTACATAGAAATTCAGCATGCAAATATTATAAATGTGTGCGCATATATATATATATATATATATATATATATATAGCTTCATAGCTAGTACGTACTTCTCCAAGCAAAATCAAAATTTTCTATTAATCACCATAGAATTAACAGGTCAAGACTGTTTTCTCTATGGTTTAATATTTAAAACTAGACTTGGAAAAAGAGTTAAATGAGGGTAAAATATAGGTTAATATAGATCGTATTCATCTGTCAGTTTTATAGGCTTAAAAGAGATCTCTCTTTGCCACTCACGCAACCCATATTATTATTATTATTATTATTATTATTATTATTATTATTATATATATATATATATATTTATTTATTCACACATAATTCACGTTAGAGTGTGATGTCTGATTTAATTTAGATAAATGTCTTATATTTAAATTTATATCGATTAGAAACTCTCTATTTGAACATCATATACAGCAAACTAAATATTAAACTGGCATGGTAGTTAGTACGTTAATATCCAAAACTCTCACCTATAGTATTTTAATAAATTATTAATATAGGACTCTAGTTTTCTGATTGACTTTAAATGTATAATATTTTACAAAAATAATTATATCTTTTAGCTTTTGTGTCTTAATTTACTAGTATAAAATAGCCCATCCTTATGAAAGATATTATATATTAAACTAATCGAGATGTCACTATTAATTTTGGACTTATATGCATGAATATATTAATGATTATATCTTATATATTGTATATTGTAATTAAATATTAGCCCAAATTAAATTGATATAATAAGGCTAAATTTATTGGACAATGAGCATTTAATATATGTATATAAAAAATTATGATCAAATACCTATTTTTCCAATTTTAAACTTATAATGGGTTAATTGAAAATAAAAACCTTAAACAGATGTAAGTGGTTATAGTCCCCAAATATATGTATGCTTCTTTTTTAGTATCCTATCGTCCAAAAAGGAGAGTATTTTCTTTTTTCATTCCTTAAAATTTTTTAATTAAACATAGGAATAGAATGGATGTTGGCAAAAATTACAAAATAGGGTAGACTGTTTAACTAAAAATAAAACAAAACTACATGATTCCAATTAGATATTTATCACAACATTAACATCTAGTTTTTGAAAAGAAATATTAATTTATAAATGATACTCTACGGTTAGCAATCAAATATTGACAATAAATTTTGTTAAAGGATTGATTTATTATTCACATCAAAATTTTACAATTAACATGTATTTATTACCGCAATTGTGTATATAATTAGACTAAATATTCATATTCGCAATGACTAATATAATATTTTAAAATAAATTAATTTACACAAGAAAGGCTACTTGTAGTATGTTATTTCAGTTAATCCATTTTAAAACATTATACAAACTGAGAAATATAATACGAAAATTTAAACCCTAAACAGTCCCAAAAGATTAATAAACCAATGGCAGTTAGGAAATAACTCAATCTGGTAAATTCCTGAATGTATGACCCCTTGGAATTTATTTCAGAAAGGTCCTGATTTAAAATTTTACCAGAAAGACCCTATTTTTATAAAACTTATATAAGCGAACCTCCTTGCATAGAAGTTACATCAGCCATCCTTATTTTAAGAATTACCATCCCGAATTTGGCCGCACCTGTCCGGCAAATTTATTTTAAATTTTGATATTTCTTCCTGTTTATTCCTTTCCACAAGTCTGATAATGATTAAAAATAATTAGTTTATATTTATTAATTTTTATAGTTCATGCACTTTCATAATTTTTAGGTTTATAGCTCAATTAACTTCAAACAATTTTAAATAATTTATCTATTAGAAATTGATAACTTAGTAATTTATATGTATGGTATGTCTAATTTATTATTATTATTATTATTATTATTATTGTTGTTGTTCTGAATTGTTGAATAATAAAATTCCAAACAAAATCAGAATGCAAGATAATTCCTCCACTTGGAATTTCAACTTCTTTTAGTAAGTGAATGATTCCATTTCATTCTAATTAATATTTCTTATAAATAAGAGAGAAAATATTCTTTCTTTTCTAGACGATGGGATACCAGAAAAGAAACTTATAATAAATTTTAAGATTATAATCTTTCTATCTCTTCATTTTTTTCAAATTTCAATTTAACTTATCATAAACTAAAAGTTTAAAAAATATTATTTACACATAATATTTTCTATACTTATATTAAATTCTTATAGCCCAATCACTTTAACCTTTAGAATAATTTAATTTGAGTCAATCATTAATGATATCATATAGCATACAATTATCAATCTATATATATATATATATATATGAGTGTGTGTGTGTGTCTAAAATCTAACAACTGCATTATGTGTGGTTTATAATAGAGATAAATATAATTGATTTATGATAAAATAATTATATTAATTATTCATGTCATAACCAACTATGCGAAATCCTAGTTCTTATGTTAATTATATATAAGATCCTGCGAGACACGGGGTTGAATCCCTGCACTTTTGTGTTGAGTTTAGATCACTTATGTGGATTTCGAACATCGTTTATGCACTACCTAAAATCTAAATTTACATATAACAAATATTAATTAGATTGAAATGAAATCATTTACTCATTAAAAGAAGTTGAAATTTAAAGTGACTCGTTTGTGTGTGTAAGGTCCCTCCTCAATTTTTCTTGTAATATATATGTTCATCTTATCTTATCTTACCCATACTTTTACATGGTAGAAGTCATGTCAGATATATAGCTGAATGTTCATTTTGCTCTAGGAATATTTAACTTACTTGCCCAAGTGATTTCAAAATGGGTTCATCTCATATTTTACAATGATCTTTAATTAATCCGTCTGTGCCATATTTTTTATTCAATTAAGTAAATGTTTATTTAAAAAATGTGCAAGGAAAATAATAACTTATTGTCCATCAACATGCACTTAGTCTGAGCTTCATGGTTCTTATCTAGGCTCAGGGTAATATAATTCTTTCTTTTTAATTTTTTTAATAAAAGTTGATCAAACATGGTACTTATCCCACCTCTGGTCCACGTTGCTCCCTTGAGGGAAACCTGGATAAAAGAATACACAACATGCTTTGGAGAAAAAAAAGGAATACACAACATGCTATACACAAATAAAATATTATGTCTTAAATGAATTAGCTTCTCAATTAAATAATTACATTATTGATGATTGTGGTAATAAAAGTGTTGATATATAATATAATTAGAAAGGCAGGTGTTTTGCTACCTTTTTTTCAACAAAAAGGCAACTTAACAACAATAATCGTGTTTTTACATTTTATCGCCATTATAAGTTTATATAATGAAGGAGCCATATTTGTTCCCATATGGATGTATTCCTTTTTTTTCACATAAAGAAAAACAAATAGATCAAGTGAGATCATATATATATATATATATATATATATAGGAAAAAGAAGGAAGTTGACCTGCCAACGCTGGAGAAGGGGTAGAACTTGCCGGTGCTGGAGAAGACGAAGACGCCTATCTCCACATCACATAGCACGGAGAGCTCGTTCGCCTTCTTGAGCAGTCCCCGGCTGCGATTGCGGAAGGTCACCTCGCGGTGGTTCTTATCGTTGATCGGCTTCAGCACCACCTTGCCCCTTCCCATACTCAACCCTCCTGCGTCGCCGTACGTCGTCGTTCTTCCAGCTGCACCAGTGGCGGTGGGGGACGGTCTTGCTAGTGAATGTGCTCCTCGGGGCTTTATATTTTCGTGAGCTGCTTGCTGCTTTATATTAATGGGCGCCATTAATATAGGGCACCTTTCATCTCGCTTTTTTTTGGGTTGTCCCACAAAGGAATCTCGCAGGGAGCAGGAGCGTGAGTTGGAGAGAGAAGTTGAAGATAGGCATTGAAAGCTTCACTCGACATGTTTTCAGTGACCTTCACACCGCAGTGCCCTGCGGTTGTCCCAGGGTTAGCAAAAAACCAACCTGTACCATGTGAGGGTTTAGCAGTTTGGACATCGACTCATCGGATTATACACTTCAACTCTCCAGCAGCGACACTATTGATGGTTGATGATTGGTCCCTATCCTGCGAAGGGGGACCCTCAAATATATCCAAATATTGCACTGGCCTAGCTTGTCCACTTCCCTGTACTCACAAATACGCCAGTTCTGGCGGCACGACCAGATGAGACCAGAACGGATAGGAGTGGCCAAGATTGGCCGTTGCTCGCCGCGTGGTGGGATCGACCGTCCGTCTCACCGTCGCCTTGTTCATTTTAAGACATATCGGGGCCATGCATCAAAACTTGGGATGAGAATATTTCCCGCTTTTGACTGGAAAGGACGCACTTCTAGTGCACCGATTATTATGTCCACATAAAATATATTTTCAGCAATAAGGTTGACTATATTAAAATTTCAAAATTAACCAAACAAGGCCTTAGTCCTTGTCAATTACGATGTATACGTGGGCTTAGGTTTGATGGTGCTTGTTATAAGATATTGTTGAGATATAAGTTGGTTTGAAAAAAAGTTTATATATTATTAATGTATATTTTGCAATGTAGTATTATCTATAGAATATGAGACAATTCTAAATTAAAAGAGGTAGATGATAAGCTCGCTCTGTCGTCTCAATTATCGAGGGAATTCAGAATAACAAACCTGATAACCCAGCATCTCACTAGATTTGGGCCAATTGGGCCACTGTTGTAATGGGCCTATATATGAGGCCCACGGCTACCAGTCCTCGCTCAGCATATACAATGTATATTGCGTGAAAAATCGAGGGCTAAGCCCACTACTGATTTCATTGGAATAGGGCCCGTTAACAAGAGGTTTCAAATAAAAGTTCTACGTACCATTCGTGGTTGCAAAAATTGGAATCGGAATCAGAATCAGAATCGGTTTTCGAGAGAGTCACTGAATCAGATTAAATCGGTCTAAATTGGCTAGGAATCGGTTCAGTTGAATCGGTCCAAATCTTTCCTATGTACAAATTTTAACTTAGTCAAAATTAGTAGGTTATTAGTTACAAAATATGTTATTTTGATGTCATTTTTATGTTAAGATGTGTATTATATTTTATGAAGTTTTTTCATATTTTTTGGATTTTTTGAATTATTTAGAGTTAGTTATTATTTTTGACTTAAGTCGATGTTGAGTCAACTTTTAATTACGAGATTACCACCTATATTTTCTTTCCCCTACGCCTCCTCCCGACACCGCCCATCCCCCTCACCTCGCCCCATCGACCCCACCTCCCCCGGCTAGCCCCGCCCTGTCCCCATCTCCCACCATCCTACCCTCGCCGCCCTACTGCCTCGTCCAGTGTTAGCCCATCATCGCCCTCTCACCCCGTCGCTGCCCTATCAACGTGTCAAGGGCAGCATATGTGAGTCGGCGGGAAGGGCAGCGGCAACAAATGAGAGGAGGGAGGGTGGCGGTAAAGGGAGGGGCAGAGGCAAGGGACAATATACATATCAGCGACGGAGGGAGGGTCGAGGTCAGTGGTGGCAGACAAGCGGAGGGAAGGATCGGCAGCGATGGACGGGCGAAGAGATGGTAAGTAATTTATTTTAGGTTTTTAAACTTTTTATTCTCTTTTTACCTATGCGTAAATAATTTATTTAATATCACACTTTGAGTATTTTTGTCATTTACCCATAAAATTAATTCTTCTTAATTTACCCTCATTCTGAATCGTCAGAATCAGGGTAAATCGAGCCGATTCGTCAATCATTTTATTAAAAACCCAATTCGACGCTCATTTTGAATTGGATTATTTTCGATCCGAGTTAAATCGACTGATTTCGAGTGGAATCGGGGTGAAAATAAGAACAACTTTTTATGTATTTGATTTTCTAGACTAAAAAGTGTACAACACATTCCTCGATTTTTTACTCGAGTAACTTGCCATGCAAATCCAATCAATTCCTTGATTCAACTAACTTGATTTTTTATTCACTAACCATTAACTCTTAATACTTAATATACACCAAGAACATCTAGCCTCTCTATAACCCATCCCCAAACTTCTTTCCGCTTGTTAGGCACCAGCAGCGTGGAATTCAACTCGAAGATATCCGTTGTGGTTGACACGAATGTCCGAGCACATTTTCGATTTGCATTAAACACAATTTTGGAAATTCGACAAAAAAAAAAAAATCCTGGGTCCATTTGTTCCATTGCAACTTTATGGTGGAACTTCAAACAAGTTTTAGTTTTAGTAGAAAAAACATATATAACAAGGAGTGATTGAGGCAATGTGGTTTGGGTTCAAGATGAATTTTACATTACACTTGTGCTGTTAGATAGCGAGGTTTTGATCAAAGCATTGAATTTTACATTACACTTGTGCTGCACTTGTGAAAATATAGATTATCAAGTTATTGTTTTCGTGCACAAGTAAAAATTGACGAGTTACAAAAAGTTGCTACAATTTCTATAGATATAATCAAGATTCCACTTGTGCTGCACTTCTTCCCAAGTTTTTTGCCTCGTGAATTAAAATAAGGAAGATTCTATATAATTTTGCCTATATCTAGTAAAAAAAAGGTAAAGATATTATAATTTAACATACAAATAGAGTTATCATTGGATAGTGAATCCCCACAGTTATAATCAAATTAGACGCCGATAATTACCTCGTGATGGAACAAGCGGAACACATCAATCAAACCAAGCGGCGAAAAGCTCAAACAGGAGAAATTACGGAAAGTTATGCCTAGATTCGTAAATACAAAAACAATCAACCCTAAGAGAGGGATGTGCGGCTCTCTAAATTCCCGGGCCGGAGCCGGGCATATAGGAAAGCCGCCGCCCTTATCGGACCAAACTGCCCTCAACGTCCGCCCCTGCTGTCCGAATCACGGCCCATTATCATCATTATCCGATTCATCACCCAACCGATATGCGCCAACTCTAGCTTGGCCGCGCGATTAGCCGTCCTTCCCGCCGTCGCCGATATAATCGCCGCCTCCTCCACCGCCGCCGCCGCCGCACTCCTCCGACCGCCCCCTAGCCGGTGCCGCCGCGGTGGGTCCCACATCCGCCGCGACGGAAAATTGCGGTCTTGGGGCCGGCTCGCCGGAGAGCGATGATCGCGGCCCGATCGCGGGTATCACCGGCGAGAGGAGTGGCTTGCTGCAAGTTGGGCGTGCTTTCGCTCGGATCTAGGTCGTCGGCGGTGAGTTGTGTGGTGATCTCACACTCGGCGGGTCGGTCGCCCCCTGTCTGCCGCCGGTGGCGGGGTTGGAGAGTGCGGATGGCGCTGTTCAGACGGTTCTTCTACCGGAAGCCGCCGGATCGGCTGCTCGAGATCTCGGAGCGGGTTTACGGTGGGTTCCATTGTTTGACTTCTTTTCAAGTTTCCCTTTTTGTCGGGGTTGATTGGCAATTTGGACTGCGCGCTGTGAAGCTTGGGAAATGCATGTGAGCGAATGCTGTTATATTTAGTAATTTTGTGATTGAATTGTTGATGATTTCGTTCAATAGGAACGTGCAGTGAGCTGATCATGCGTGGTTGTACTGGAAGGAAGACGAATTCGGTGGATGTGAATGTTGAGTCTTAAAAAAAAGAATCTTGAGCTTAGTTTGTGTTATTATTGAAATGTTAATTTTGTTTTTCTTTTTATTGCTGTATTCTTGACGATAGAAGAAGAACATAGAGATGTGGTGTGTGATCTTCTTGTAATGTTCTTACTGGCTCGTGGGATGCGCTTGTAGGTTTAGGGTTTTGTTGGTAGTTCCATTTTTGCAGATTCTTAATTGCTTATCTGTTTCTTGACGACTATGCTAGAGCTTTTGTGCTATTTTCTGAAATGTGGTTGTCTTGTTATGCAGTGTTCGACTGTTGCTTTTCAACGGATGTTGTGGAAGAAGATGAGTACAAGGATTATTTGGATGGTATCGTGGCTCAGTTACAGGACTACTACCCTGATGCTTCATTCATGGTATTTAACTTCCAAGCAGGAGAGAGGAGGAGCCGGATTGCGGACATCTTGTCAAGCTATGGCATGACTGTCATGGACTATCCATGGCAGTATGAGGGGTGCCCATTGCTTCCTCTTGAGATGGTTCACCACTTTTTGAGGTCTAGTGAAAGCTGGCTATCTTTAGAAGGTCAGCAAAATGTTGTGCTGATGCATTGTCAAAGAGGTGGGTGGCCAGTTCTGGCTTTTATGTTAGCTGGTCTCCTATTATACAAAAAACAATACACCGGTGAGCAAAAGACTCTAGAGATGGTATATAAGCAGGCTCCTAAGGAGCTTCTCCATCTTCTTACTCCGTTAAACCCTCAACCCTCTCAATTAAGATACTTACGGTATGTTTCAAGAAGAAGTCTTGGAATGGAGTGGCCACCTCCAGATACTCCTCTGGCTTTGGACTGCCTTAACCTGAAAGCTTTTCCAATATCTGATGGAGAAAAGGGTTGTAGGCCACTTGTTCGCATTTATGGCCAGGATCCAGCGAATGCATCTAACAGGAATTCTAAGGTTCTTTACTCGACCCCGAAGACGAAGAAACATGCTCGATTTTATACAAAGGTGAGGAGACATGCACTTTTATGCAATTCATTCATGCATTCATTAGTTTGGAAGTGGTTGTGATGTTGTGTTTCACAAATTCAGGCAGAATGTAGGGACACAGTAATTGTTGATGTTCATTGTCGTGTTCAAGGAGATGTCGTCCTTGAGTGTGTATGCTTGGATGAAGGCCTCAAACACGAGGAAATGATGTTTAGGGTTATGTTTAACACAACATTTATCCGTTTAAATCTCTTGACCCTCAATCGCGACGAAATTGATGTACTTTGGAATGCCAAGGATCAGTTCCCTCGGGAATTCTGTGCAGAGGTATATGATTTTAGCATATTGTTTTGGACTGTTATTTGAATAGGGTCTTATGATATCTTGTTTGGATTAGGTATTCTTTTCTGACTCTGATGCCATTGTCTCGGAGGACACCTCAGAGATAGTCTCAGCAGATGATTATGCGACTGATGGGGGCACTGCAGATGAGTTTTTTGAGGTGGAGGAAATTTTTAGCAATGGTGACTTGGCAGATGGAAAGGGTGATAATGATTTTTACATGGTAGAAAGATCTACAAATTTGGACGAAGCTGATAAAGGTGATGGAGAGGTAGCAGATGAAAGAAAGGTAGAAACTGAAACAGAAGTGGTTAAGACCTTGAGTGAATCAAAGAAAAAAGATGCAGCTGCTTCTACAGAAATACTGTCTCATGTGATTGAAGAAACAAAGGTTCTATCTAAAGCTGATAACAAGTTGGGAGAAACAACAGGGAAAGATGACGACAATCACCAGGTCGAGGGTATTGTTGTGCCAGATGAAGTGCTTACTAGGTCACATATTGTTTATTTTCAAAGTGAAAAAGACTTCCACGCTGATGTTAGCATTGCTGAACAGAATACAAAAGTAAATGCATTTCAAAACGAGGTTAATTCCAAGATTGAGAGTGTGAAGTTGGGATCTGATGTTTGTATACAGAAGCCCGAGAAAACAGTTCCTTCTGTGGCAATGTCTTCCAACTTAAAGAAACCTTTAAAACCTGCTTCAGTGAAGCTCAAGGCCAAACGTGTTGAATTTCAGGCTGCTGCTTTAGATAAATCATCTCAGCCAAAGACAGTGCCTCGATGGATGCTTCCAAATAAAGGTGCCTCTATGCATGTGGTTGCTCATCCTCCATCTAGATATAATAGTGCTCCACCTGCTTTGGCAATATCTAAATTTGAGGAAGAGAATGGTGAAGATGGTAAGTTGGATGGTTCATTTGCTGACGAAGTTTCTCCTCCTCTACTAGAGGAGTGCATATCCCCAACTGCATATCTACCTTTGGTACCGTTGTCAACGAAAGACTCATCCTCAGTAAGGGGTACTTCACTTCTAAATGACAAAGAAAATGTTGTTGTCCCTGTTCAATCTTCACTTTGTCCTCCATCCATTACTGATGATAATCCTCCTCGTCCTCCTACTATACCACCTCCATCTCCATCTTCTAGAAGATTGCCTGGCATCCCCATATCACCTTTAACTCTCCCATCTATGTATAGCGGTGTTGTCTCTTTGTCAAAATCTTCTGTAACACCGAAGTCTGATGCTCCTGTCCAACCTCTGCCTTCTTTGACGTCAGGTGCAGCAGCATTATCCCCACCTTTACAGAAGGCTACTATTTCTGCTCCACCCTCTCCTCCTTGTCCAATAAGAGCCATTGCATCATTCCCACCTCCACCTCCTCCACCTCCTCCACCCCCTCCCCCTCTAGTAAGATCTACTGTCCTTTCTCCACCCCCACCTCCTCCTGCGCTTCGGAGTGGTGTTCCTGCTCCCCCACCCCCACCTCCACCTCCTTCAACAAGGGGCAGAGCATCCACTTCTCCTCCACCACCACCCCCTCCTCCCCTGTTCAGGTCTACTGCTCCTCCTCCACCACCTCCTCCTCCCCAACTGAAGTATGGTGTGCTTACTCCTCCACCCATCCCTCCTATATTGAGAGTTGGTGCTCCTGCACCTCCATCACCACCTCCACTGCCGAGGAGTGGTGCTTCTTCCCTTCCACCACCCCTCCTCCCCCACCACCTCTTCCATCTTTGAGAGCTAGTGGTCCTCCACCTCCACCTTCTCCCCCCTCCACCACCACCTCTTCCATCTTTAAGAGCTAGTGCTCCTCCTCCGCCCCCACCTCCTCCCCCATTGAGGAGTGGTGCTCCTGCTCCTCCACCACCGCCTCCTCCTCTTCGACCACCAGGTGGTGCTCCTGCTCCTTCAGCCCCACTGCCTCCACCACGGGGTGGTGCTTCTGCTCTTACACCACCTACTGCACGTGGAGTAGTTCCTACTCCTCCACCTCCTCCACATAGAGTAGCACCTCCTCCTCCACCACCTCCAATACGAGGAGCAGTTCCACCGCCACCACCTCCCCCTCCACGTGGAGCAGCTTCACCTTCTCCATTTAGAGCAGCTCCGCCTCCACCGCCTCCTCCTTTACGTGGAGGAGTTCCTCCTCCTCCCCTCCCCTGCCGGATCAAGACCTCCTGGGCCACCTGCCCCGCCCAAACCTCTTGGTGCTCCTCCTCCTCCACCTGTGGGTGCTAAAGCCTCCTCTACAAGCCCTCCTCTGTTGGGGGAAGAGGACGTGGGCTAGCACGAGGAGCAAGTTCTATGACACCTCGTAGGTCATCGTTAAAGCCTCTACACTGGGTCAAAGTAACAAGAGCTGTTCAGGGAAGCTTATGGGCAGAACTACAAAAGTATGATGAGCCTTTAAGGTGAAATATATATTTTATGTATATTTAGTAATTCTACCTATTTTATATATATTTAGTAATTTTTTGCAACTGTTTCTTTGATTCTTCTTATATAAATACTTATTTATTGATTTTCCATGCTAGCGCCTCAGAATTTGATGTCATGGAACTTGAGAGTCTTTTTTCTGCTGTGGTACCAAGTATGAAGGATGGTTTAGGAGGAAAAGATGGAAGTCGCCGTAAATCTATTGGATCAAAGCCAGATAAAGTCCACTTGGTAATTTTGATCTTGATATTTGCATCGAAATTTAATGTGTACTTGACCACCATACCCAAATTGTTAAGATAAGATGTAATTGATGATATTGATATGGTCTATTTGTATTTGATGTTGACTGAGGCTTTGAAAACCATTGCTTACTAGATAAACTTTGTTAAAGCAGCGACTCCCTATTCTTCAAAGCCAGAAGCAGATCTTGCAATTAAGTTGAAAATAACATTGTACTATCATCTTTCTATGTGGAACTCATATTTTTAATATTTGAGTCTCATTGATAATTAATTAATAGTACATGAAATTCTAATCATCTCATTTCGGGCAAAAATTTAGATCTAGGCAAATTTTACTTTGTGATGTGTGCTTAATTATTTAGTGATTGGATTGAGTTGTGTATTTATTAGTACATCTGTGCTTTTGGCCGGTGAGATGTTGTTCTAGTTAAAATGATAGTGTGAAATTAGATCTGGCGAGAAATGCATCAAAATAACAAGAATGTTGATTCTTCTCTTGTAGTCAATTGGTATTTAATGGAAAATTAGGAGAAATATGTTTTGCAAGATCAGATTTCTCTTAAGCCTTATGTTGATGTTGAATCGGAGCAAAAATTTTATATGCTTACCAGTAAGCCTGCTGTTTTAGCTGCCTGCCCCTATGAATCAAAGTTTTTGTTCTTTTTAGTAAGATGAAATTATCTATTTGGTCCTTACGAAATTTGTTCCACATAGTTTGTATAATTAATAGCCATCAAAAAACTATTGCTTTAGGACAGAACAAGGGTTACATCATTAATATCTTCTTGTGATATATTTGAAAGTTCTGTTACATTAGTTAATTTCATGTTTTCCTTAAATTGTGTTTTATTTCTTCGGCAGATTGACCTAAGACGGGCTAACAATGTTGAAATTATGCTCACCAAAGTTAAAATGCCATTGCCGGACATTATGGTAAGGTTAATTTCTTTCAACTCGTGAAGAGTTCTACTTGAAGTATATTTAATGTGCTCTGACAGCAGTAAACAATATCCTAGTTAACATAGCAGCAGGATCCTCTATCTTCAAGGTTGATTATCAGTTTTGTTCTCACCTAGTGATCAAGACATTTGGGTAGATAATTGATATATCTCTTAAATTTTATATTTAAAATTAAGTATTTGATACGATTATCTTTATATTGCTACATGTTAGTGATTAGTTTTGGATGGTTTTATTGACTACAACTCAATTGTTTATGTAGTTGTTAAATCTAAGTTGTCAATTGCTATCGTGTTTTTTTCTAATGAAGGAATTTTACTTATTATTTACTTTTGTCCCTTCAGAGTGCAGCTTTAGCACTAGATGATTCCCTTTTAGACGTTGATCAGGTTGAAAATCTTATCAAGTTTTGTCCAACAAAAGAAGAAATGGAGCTTCTCAAGGTGGATATTTTGTCAAATGCATTATTTTTATTATGGTGTTTACATGAGTTTCTTTTGCTATGATCTATTATTTTTGTTATTTAGTCATATAAATTTCTGTGTGCATCTTAATTCTTCAGAACTACAATGGAGAAACGGAAAATTTGGGAAAATGTGAACAGGTGAGCCAAATTATGTCATGTTCTCTTTTTGATGCATATTTGGTAGGGCACTTTGAGGATGCAGACTTAGATGCTAATTTAATATTTTGATACGTTGCATGAATATGAATACTAGCTAAAGTTTTTTTATTGTTTTTGTTTTGGCATCTTTAGTTGTTTATATATTGTTTACTTATAGTTTTATTAATTTTCTGTTAAGATTGTGTGAATCGAAGGCTGTTAAAGGTTCAATTTTTTAGTAAAAAAATTTTGGGAGTAGCGCTTCCTACACTTTTTTTCTGTTTTGAAGGTTAAAAAGGACGTTTTTGCATACAGGAAGCTTTGAAACAAATAGCAGACGAAGTATTTTTCTTTATTGCGTGTGCTTAAGCTTTTAGTAAAATGGTGATGTAACAGAAAATAGTATTGTTTCCTCTTTTTGGTTGATCTAGCCATTGTTTCTCTTGATTAACCACAGGTCTGTAAAACCTATATATGATGTTGGTTTTTTTCCTCCACTCTAGTGATTTTAAGTGTTCATATCATACTTTTTGGCTTTTTAATTCAAATTTTGGGTGGCACTGACTTTTATTTAATTATGTTATAACTTGCTGACCAAAGGGTATATCTCCTTCAGTTTTCTGTCTGTAATTATTTTTCTTTTTTTGGTCGATATAAGTATTTATTGTGAATATTCAAATGTACATTTATGTGTGGATATGTGGCTTGCTTGTTGCTACCATTTTCATGAATTTCTGAGCTACATTAATCTTTCTTGGCTTTGTAGTTCTTTCTGGAGTTGATGAAAGTTCCACGTGTGGAATCAAAACTGAGAGTCTTTTCATTCAAAATGCAGTTTATTACCCAGGTTTGATCATTTCCTGATATCACTTGTATTGTGTTGATAGAAATTTGAATTAATCGACTTCTTGAAATTGCACGAAAATGTGTTTTTTTACAATTGAGCAAGTTAATTTTCTATTAATTGTTCCTAGGAGTTATGCCTGAAATTTCAGGGAATCTTAATATTTTGTGAAGAATCCAATACAGATGCCATGGATGTGACGTAGTTAGAATTGTTTTCCAATTTCAAGGTTTCAAAAGTCTATACTGATAGCAAGAGCTTAATATAGAAACATGCATGGTATGCATATATGCAAACTGTACTCTGCTTGAGACGACCACTACGTTTTTTTATTTAGTTGGTAATGAAGTTTACCTTTTTGTTCATATAGGAAGTCTTGATATCCAGTCCTTATGAAAATCTCTCTGAAACTGCTTAACAAGCAAAACCTAAAAAATCTTATTAAATTTCAGAGAACCTCGAAGGAAAGAGATTTTAGAGATCTGTCTAGAGCAAAATCTTGTGAAATTGCATACATCCATTGGCAATGAGATCTAATATGTACATGATTTAAATATCATCAGTTTATCTTAGGTTATGGGACACAATCTTCTCAGAGCAATATCTTAATTTTTGCGCATTGATTTTAGCTAAGTCCATCATGGCCTTTTTCTATTTTAATTATGACTGTATTTTTTAATTTCATTTGCCATTTGGTCATATGATTCAATGCATAGACTGAAGTATGTTATACTGCCGTCCACTTGAATTTCAGTTTTGTTGTATTGAAAAATTTGATGGTGTGAGTCTTTGGCAAAAACGAGAGAATTGATTGAATTTTTCTTTGTGTTAATATTTGCCTTTGTCCTTTTCCATTCTTGCTTACTCGGATCAACTTTTAGTCTTGTGCTTTCTGTAGTTTTCTTTTTACCTGTTACACTGTTTGTTTTAGTTTATTACAATTTAAAAGCTTCTTCTGTTGACTGAGGCTTGAAACCCGGCTTTTTGCAGGTTTCAGATTTTAGAAAGAGCCTTGGCACTGTAAATTCTGCCTGCGATGAGGTTATCTTATCAGTTTTTTGACTATTTGCAGCTTTTTAAATATCAGTGGATTTTTACATTTGTTCTATTTTTTATTTGGCAGATTCGAAATTCAGCTAAACTGAAAGATATAATGAAGAAAATTCTTTTCTGGGGAACATGTTAAATCAGGGAACTGCTAGGGGTAAGAATATTTTTGTTAATTTTATAGTTATCTCTTTGTATTTTTTTTAAAAGTAAAATTGGTCAAAAGCTTGAATTAAGGGCGATGAGTCAGACTCAGGATTAGTCCCCTTGATTCTGCATGCTTAAAAAAAGTGACTCAAATATTATTTTACTAATTGTTTTTTTTGGGCATGGATGTTGTGTCCAATTTTTAATGTGAAAGTCTTTATTAGTGATGGCTGCCGATCTGAGCTAGCTGATATATGGTGCAGATTGATGACCATAGGTGTCAACAATCTAGACATGCCCTTAATTCCCTTCTTATTTGAATTAGACATGCCCTTTGTATTCCATGAATTCCATTAAATTGTTTGCACATACCATACATTTACAATGGAGTGCTTGTGATGTAAAAACATGAATTAAATACGAATATCATATATTTTCTAGCAAAGAGATGGAATAAAATTTCCGATTTTAGCCTTTTAAGGACTTGATGGATAAAAATTAGGGCGCTAGTAGTTGCATTTATGAATTTTTTCATTTTTTGTTCCATTCTATTGCTAAATATTGTTAGGCTTACACTATGATAATGTAATACACATGTAGTCATTTTCCTGGAAATCATATTTGTGGTAGCTTTGCAGATCGGAGTGTTCCTTCATTTTATGCAGGATTAAGCACTCTTTTTTCTATTATGCATTTTGACCACTGTTAAGTTGTGTAGGCTCTGCAATTGGATTTCGGTTGGATAGTCTTCTAAAACTTACTGATACACGTGCTTCTAACAATAAGATGACACTCATGCATTACCTTTGCAAGGTATCTTTTGCTCAAAATGTCTTATCATCCCCTTATTTGAATTTTTTCTTTTGTGCCATCTGTTCTTTTAGATGCACTTAAGGAATATGTGGTATTTTGTAATGTTACCCTTGGTAATTGAACCCCGAGGTGCTTACTATGCTGTTCATCTCTTTAAAATATTTTCATGGCTTTTTTCCCAGTAGCTGGACAAGTTTCCTCATGAAAATTTATCATTCCAATTTTGGGCAAGTTTGCTCAGTTTTGGCTTTGCATAGATGTTCCTCTTTTGGTTTATTGTGATCTTTGTCTCCTAGTACATCTTCTCAATTTAATATATGATAACTCTCAGGTGCTTGCTTCCAAATCACCTCAACTTCTAGACTTCCACCAGGACCTTATAAGTTTGGAAGCTGCATCGAAGGTTCAACTTCTTATTCCAATTTTATGTTTGTACTGAAAATTTTATTTAAGTTGCGACTGATAAACATGGTTGCCATATAGATACAATTGAAGTCTTTGGCTGAAGAAATGCAAGCTATTATTAAAGGTTTAGAGAAAGTAGAGCAGGAGTTGGCTGCATCTGATAACGATGGTGCTGTATCAGAAGTTTTTTGCAAGGTTTGTGGGCAGTAATTTGTTTTACTTCCTTGATGCCTTCCAGTCTTATTCCTTTGATGATTAATATTTGCTTCATTTGATTTATGGAGTTCTACAACTAGTGTGATTGTAAGGAAAAAAGTTCCAATTTCTTGTCAGTGAGGAACTTCCGGATGATCTCATTATCGTATGAGACCACCAGATGATCTCATTATCTTATAAGACCGCTGGATGCAGTTTGTTTAATTTATAAACTAACACAGTTGGTGCTAGATGTCAGAAGTTTTCAGGTTACAAAATTATAACCTCATTATTTTCAGCTGTAACCTCATGTAATTTTACAGTTATGGTTTGATGCAAGTCTGTCACGTGGTATGCCACCATGAAACACAGGAAGACTTTCTGTGTCTGTCCATGAAGACGTGGGCATTCATTCAGACTTGAACCTTTTAGCGAACATGAATCATAATTATTATTAATTCCTTTTTCACTGTTGTGTTCTACTAAGCACATGCTAATACTTCATATTTACCCTTTAAAATTTCAAAGTTCCATTTGACGGAATATTTCCACTTGGTATATTTAGAATATCTTATTTTAAAACTTGTCATTTAAAATCAAAGATTTGTTCAGTTACATTAATGTGTCATTAAGCATAGATTTTATATGTGATTGGCAAACATCTCTGGCGCAATAATTTTATAAAACTGGTAATTTTAGCTTGTCCTGTGGGGTTGAGTGTTACATTTGAATATAGCCATATTACAGGTGTGAGCAAGTGCAGCCAGCATTTCTATGGGGCTGTCATATATTTGGGGCTAGCATTTTTCCTATTCCACCATAGATGTAAAAAGATGGTTCATATGAGGTTGTAATGGTTGTGGAAATGGACAGATACGAATCAACTGTGCCTGCTAGCAATTTCATATTACGCAGATCAGATTGTGTACTTTTCTTTCGCTACGCATAAAGATAGGGGGCCTTGTGAAAGGAGCCTCCTCTTTCATAGGCCTTGGCAATTTATTCATGACAATTTTTCTTAGGAGAGTAGTACCCAAGTGGAAGAGTACTCCAAATGGTATATCAATATTGGAAAACATTCTGTGGACATCATGGACAAGTTTGAAAGCTGTATATCTGGGATTTATATCTAGTTTTGGTTGACAATCAAAAAATCATGGCTTTGTTCATTAAAATTATCTGGTGATGTTTTTTTGTTGGAAGAATATAGATAATATTGTTAAATATATTGTTCTCTTCGCCTGAATTTGATACTTTCTTTTTCAGACACTGAAGGATTTCATAGTTGGTGCAGCTGCTGAAGTTAAATCATTGACATCATTCTATGGTGAAGTGGTAAGACCTTGTCTTATAAAAATCCGAGTTACTATAATTTTAGTTATTTTTCCCATATACATTGTCTTCTTCTACTGAAAAAATTTGATCTCATAAACCTTGCTCTACATCCCTAAGAGAAAAGACAAGTTTTTTAGGTGAATCCCTTCTTGAGGCAGCTCTTCTTTTCTGATAGTGGAACTGCTCTGTCATCTTTTCTTTTGTAAATGGCAATCTATAATTTATGTGTCTATTTGTCTGCACGCGCCTGATGGTCTTTTACCCCCTCTTAATGGGTGGAGTGCTGGACAGGGTAGGAATGCAGATGCACTTGCGCTTTATTTTGGCGAAGATCCTGCTCGTTGCCCTTTTGAGCAAGGTAATATCATTAATCTAGCATGATGCAGTGATTTCATTCGGTGTCATGTTTTCATGTGTGCTTTACATTGCATGACTTACATTTGACATTTATGTAGTGATGTTGTTTCTTTTTCTGCAGAATGCATTCTAGCCTGAAAATTTATGTGACTAAGATGCTGAGTTTTGTGTTAATTAATTGATAAAATGCAGTTGTCACAACTCTCTTGAATTTTGTTCGAATGTTTCGACGGGCCCATGAAGAGAATTGCAAACAGGCTGAAGTTGAAAGAAAGAAAGCTCAGAAAGAGGCTGAAAAAGAGTCAGCAAAGTATCTGAATGCTGCTAAGAAAACATAGTGCATTGTCTTGCCACTTAACTATGATTAGTTTCCTCCTCTGCTGCCCAGCTTACCCAGTCTAATGTGAACAGAGTGTGCGCTTTAAAAGCTGTAGATCTACTGGGGTATAACCTGCCGTCGGATTTTATTTGCCCGGGTCGTGTTATCACTGCACTATCACGTGAGACTGAAAGTTGGAGGGCGGGAGGGCGGACCTCAAGTCACTCGTCTGTCTTCAAATGATTTTAATCGATCTCACTGTGGTAAGTTATAAGCTATAAATTCTTTATGGGTCATCCATCACCTGAATGCTATTTAGATTTAGCCTCATATCTTTATTGACAGGTGCTTTTAAACTACAGCGGATCAACTAGATATGCAGAGAAGAAGCTGCATGTGCTAACAGTGTATATAGCTAACCCCTTTCTTTATTCATTATTTTGTAACATGTACGGTTTGATTCTTTTTAACCGTCAATTTTTTTGAAGAGAGAAGGTATTTAAGAGGCTGTTGTATAGTAGGAGGAAGTGTAGAGAGGTAGAAAGGTCCTTTTGCAATGTAAATTCATGTAAATGTACAGCTGCTTGATTCATTGGCTCTCTTATAATGCCATTTTGTTTTCCAAATATTCGTATGTAAAGCTTTGATGCTGAATGTCAGACGAAGGGGATCGTTGGTCGCCCTTCTCAGTTTTTTTGGTTATGCTAGTGAAGCTGACCTTACTACTGTATACAATTAATCCCTTCTGAAATTTCTTTCGTTTTTTTCTTTTGGCGTTCTTTTTTATTTTTTAGTTTTATACCGGGAGAGGGTGGTTGAGTGGGTGCTGTAGAAAGCGAACGCTGTCTTTTATGTAAATGAATGCTCCATTTATGATGTTGAATCGGTCTCATTATTGCCAATATTTGGCGAAAATGTCACATTGAAATTTGTATATTTACGCTCTGTTATACAGGTTGCTCTTGTTTTCACGCAATGAATGTACCTGAGGCTGATTTTTCCATAGTTATTTGCATGTTCTATTGTAGCATGGAGTTTTTGGTTTTCAGAGCGGGTAGCATAGATTGTTGCACTATGTTTATCCTATGCCATCCGTATCGTCTTTACTCCGTCCATGCTTAAAATGGTAGGGATGTCTATTAAAGAAGAAATCATGCGACAAATATTCCATATTCTGTCCCAAGTAATGCGTTATAAAACATTTAAGACAAGTAATGTGATATGTAATGAGGCGTAATTATTTATACATACTATACATAATCAGATGTATAAGTCCTTTCAGCCAAAATTAGTTGTAAGATTCAGTTAATAAACAAGTAGATATTCATAGGCAGTAGCATCCATTAACTCATGAAAATTTTAAAGTTGCCATTAAAAGTACGTTATAGGTGTTGTTTTTGTTTAAAATTGATTGGGTTTTACGGTCAAATTAGTTATAAGACCTTACAGGGTACACCTGATTAAAGTTATTTTATGGGTATTGATTTGTTTAGAATTAATCGTGTTTTTACAGTCACATTGATTATAACACCTTACAGACGACAGCTAATTACATCGCTTATGCCTAATACCTTTTCTTAGCTTCGGGCTCTAGTGGGCGTGAAGGTGATTCTGCGTTCCAAACAAATCATCCTCATTATCAAACATTTTTCTTCCTTTTTTTCTTTCTGTGTGTGTGCCTGTGTGTTTTTTGAGATGCGTATTAGACAATTGTAGCCCTTACGTGTGAAGACTTTGTGGGGGATAAATACGTAATGTGTGGATTACAATTCAACCGGAAAATCCATTGCCTCCAAGCTGTTACATTAATTATATTTAAATTAAAGAAAGTCAACAAGATAGTAACGGATGTTATAATAATAATGATATGCCTATTGCTAAGTAGAAAAAATAGTAATATCAACCTCTCTCCCTCTTTGTGGGTTTCCTTGAAGCGCTGGCTCAATCTGTGAAAGGATTGGCTCCCAAATTACCACAAATGCTTGTTTGTATTGAATCCAAATTTGATATGAATGCACATTTCAACCAGTTTAATTGAGTCAACCTTCGCTAAGGGAAGAGTTGTGGATTATTGGCATTCTTCGCCGTATTATCATTGTTGTTCTCTTGATCTGCATATTCCATTTGATCGTAGTTTCTCAAATCCAGATCTGCTAGGCTCTGCAACTTACAACTCCTGTAGAAGACGCAGCTCATGATGGTGTCAAGAACAATGATAGCTGAGTACAAGTATACTATCAATGGTGGCTCCCAGATAAATGAAGAATTCAACTCCTTGGATAGATGATAGGCCTTCACCACCCTGTATTGAAACAAAGCTTCAAGTGCTGCTAGGATGAGGTTTATGGGCAAAGCCAAGGGAAGAGCAGTTGCCACCTTCCCTCTTATCAACACACAAGCATTGACAATAGCCAAGCATCCACTGCAATTCTCCATGCCAGCAACTACAACTGCCAAGTTGCAGATCATGGCAGCATTCGCAAGAATGATCGAATAAAGAACTGCAATCACGGACGATAGGAAGAGGATGAGACTCGGAGAAGACAAACCAAGGATGTGGAAGAGATTGAAGGTTAGAAACATGATAGAAAGAGCAGCAGAGTTGGCCGCAACGATGATAAAGAAGTTGCACATCTGTGTGATGAGCAAAGGATTATAGAGGCGAAGGAAGGAGGCGGCGGACCGGCGAGAGAGCAATAAGATGATGGAGGACTTGGTGAAGATGAGGAAGGTAAGAGTGAAAGGGAGGGAGAAGAGTGAGGAGGAGATGGTCTGAGCTAGCTTAGTACTGAGGAGGGAGAAGAAGGGAGAGGCCGCCGGCGGGAATCCGGCGGATTCGAACACTGACCGGAGGCGGGAATTGAGCAATCGGAAAGTGGGAGAGGAGTAGACAAACAATTGAGACAGAAGGATTGTCGCCGAGGCTGGGAAGGCGAGCAAGGTGGTGGAGGCCGCGAAAAGGTGGTAGTATTGTAGGAATGTGTGTATGGATCTTCTGATGATCCTACAGGGAGTCGTGCTCCTCGAAGTCATCTCTTCTTGCATGGCCTTCATCTCCGCTCTCCTATCTATCGAGAGAGGCGGGAAATGGAGAGGGGAGGTGTTGGGCTGTAGTGTATGAAATGAAGGGAGAGGAGGGGCTACTTATTGCTGTGGAATGTTTGGTTCTTGTGAATTTGGTGTAAATACTTTGGATTGAGGTTTGGTATTGGTATTTTTTGGATGACTTGACTGGCCAACTACTAAACTAACAATTGTGATGAGATGGTGCAGTTGTGAAGGAAGAGGTAAGGGGGCATTGGTTTTATCCAATGGCAGGTTGTTTGGACATGATTTCTTGTCACTTCCAGTGCTTTGTTTGTGTAAACAACAGTCCTAGAGAATCTTGAAGTTGTCTTCATCGGGATTCAGTAACAGACAATGGAGCCTCATCTTCTATCTTACCATAATGTAGTGGTTAGAATTTGGATCAGGTGAAGAGGATTTGTTTCTGTTAAAAGAGAGATTCATAATTCTAAGAGAGAAGTGCACATTTTCTTGACGTGGTAGTAGGAATTAGAATTTGCTGCATGCCTCTTTTTTGTCACCGGAGCTGGCTATCTACATTTTCTTCGACTAAGCAAAGGTTTCTTGAAGGAGAAACAAAACCATCTTCTTCTCTGCAAAATATATAAGATCTTGCTCCTTGTTTGTTTAAAGTTACAATGACTGATAGCTATCCTTTATATTCTACTTTAAGGATGCTTGATTTCGGTCATTACTCGTGAAACTCAATTCTCCAAGATATATATAGTCTCAAGCTCTCAACTGCAGTTTGGTTCAGAATCAATAATTTTCAACCAAAAGCCAGTGAGACTTTTTCTACATATTAAGAAAATGTTTTAAGCCTAATGATGTTTCACAACCATGGAATTGATAATGAATTTTACGTATTTAATGTTAACCCTGTGCTTCATGCCGCGGATTTTCGTCTAATTATCTCTCGCTTCTCTTAATTATTTATCCTTGATTAAAAAAAATGAAGCTATGGATCAACATATATTACTATGACAGCCGATCGATTCGATCAAATCAAGGGCTTAAGGCGAAGGGGACTAGGCAAAGCCAGTGGACCCACATCTTAAAAGGCCTCTCTACTTTGGACAAAACCTCATTATCAAGGTGGGATAATTGAAGTAACCTTGGTGGCAAGTGCTAACTTCCCACCATTAGTTTGGCCAACGTGATTACATGGCATTGGGACCTTTGATAACAAGAATTAGCATGCTTGGTATACAATATTCCACACATCCATTTGATCCTTATCATATCCGATGGCCTGTCACCTCTCTTTTTCATAAACTCACCAAAAGATGGCAATGAGTTTTTTAATTAATTATACGATTATATATAATTTTTCTTGCTTGAGTTGACGCGGGATCTCTAATTTAATTGCATGATTAAATACCCACAACGCTTAAGCAAGTGTATTTCCAATGTCCTTGCTTAAGGGGATTTAGAGGAATACGTTAGAAGGTCCCATCACATGAAACATGATTCAGATGGGAAGAGGATCATATTATATACATAATAGCATTAGAAAAGTTGTAAACCCTGATTATAGTACGATTTGATGATCTTTTTAATCACAAAGCTCATTTAGAGGGGATTAATTAGGCCCGCAATCGTAGGCCTACAAAAATATTACCTGACCAATCACTCAACAAGCATTCCATAGATTGACCAGTAGCTGATAATACAAGGCACATTGTTTAACTTTGTGTGGCATGATATTATTGCCTACCGACACCATTAGTTGCTAATCAACATGTTGGACTGGGTTTGTAGCCTTTTACGTTGCAGTTGGGTATACTTGAGGTCATCAATATAACTCTTTATCAATTCGTCATATTATGGATTGCGTACCTTAACACTCACGATTTGCAGTACGAACGTCTTCGTTTGATGTTTCCATCACTTCACGTCGTTTTAGACCACCCATCACAATTCACAACCAAAACCATCTCGCCTTCACTTCGGCGGGAATTATAATGGATGCAAACAAGTGAAAGGATTGAGTTGGATGGCATTGTTCTAACCCGATGCATTGGCGAGTTGCACAATAGAGTTGGGTGACATTTTTAAAGCCCGGGAATTCATAGTTTACACTTAAAAAAGACTAATCATCAAACCCAATATTCAACCTATGGAAAATGTTATATGCTAGAGAGCGTATGTAGCAGATTTTGCAGAGCTTATGGACTGTTTTTATTTACAGACTTCTACAATTTATTGACGTTGCATCCGTGATGGTACAGATTACCAGTTGGTCGGAAGAGATGACTCTTAGATACTCAATTAAGATCATTTTCTTTTCTCTGATTTGATCACAAGAGCAGTCGATGACATTGTTGCTTCCATTGTGAGAGAATATAAGTAAAAGAATTGCTTGGAAAATTAGAGTTGGGCATCATGTGGGTAGTTCTTGTGAGCCTCCAGGAGCAATCCTTGAAGACTCGTTGAGAAGTCTGAAGCTTCATTCATGATCGTCTGGGCTTTTTGTAGAGCTGCATCCAGATCTTTTCGGACGAAGTACTTACGAGTTACCAGGTTGAGAATCCCGTCATGCCTTCCTGCAACCTCAAACATTTTTCCTCCGCCTGCCCAACAGCTTCAACCAATAACATCACCCTTTCCCTGTCGATTCTTTCTCGTTCCCATCTCTTCAACGTTCGCAAGCCAAGAAAAAGAGCAGTGGAGACACCCAGCAATGCACAAATTACCCCTGTAAGAGGCCCTCTACCTTGCCCAACGCTAGACCGAAAGATGTATAAGAATGTAAATGCGAGAACATTATGTGCTCCAGTGACAAGGAAATCACAGCTGTTTTCCCAAAGCTAAGCAAAGCATAATAATGCAAAAACACCATCGGCTACACAAATAAACAACAAACAAACAGATAACAATCGTACCCATCGTGCATTTGAATTGAGAATTATACCACTGAAATCAATGGAACATCTTTGTTATTGAATACATAAAAGCAAAATGAACTTTCAAAAAGAACTTTTGTGCAAATTGTCTTCAAATTCCTGTAGAACGCCTCAATATGGAATCTGCAAAGATCTGTTGCCTGTAACATCAGATAATAAACAATTAAACAAACACAAAGAGATACCAGAGTTCTAGCAGCCGAGTTTATATGTCACTATAAATCTCATAACTAGAAGTCAAAAACTATCAACCATATCCGAATATCTCATTACACAATAATTAACAATTACAAGGTTTGGCCCAACATAATCTCGATAGAACATGCCAAAACTTAACCCAAACAGTGCTGCTGGTACACAAATCTATGTATGCTTAGACTCATCATCTAAATGATATAGAAAGTGAAGGACTATGCAAGACTGAGTCAGCAATGCAACATTGTTGCTGCCAGATGTTTATAACTGACTTAAAAATTAATTTAAGATGATAAGGTGGAAGGAGGAGAAAGATGCAAAAAAATAGAGAACATACTTCCGTTCTGTGTGTTTTGGGCTAGGGCGTGAGTACTTCAAATAACCATCCCAGGGGACTTTCTTGAGACCAGCTCGAACAGAAATCATGTCCCTGACCCTGAACATCAACAAGCAAATCTGACGATGACATCCCATCATAATAGCTTCTGCTCGTAATTTTATCAGGTGTCTTTAAATGAGTAACAATAACGACATACTATAATAAAGGCTACCTCTCTGCAAATTCAATGGGCGTCTCATCTGGCTTTAGATTTTGAGGCTCCAAATACCAGACGTCACAAACAACTGCCCATGAAGTCATAAGCTGAAGTAGGTGCCTTGTAAATGATTGCCTGGAGATCGACATGTCAACATAGTTTAATTCGTGAGCTATACTAAGTATAGAGACCAAAAACAAAAAGGAAAAAATTGGTGCAGCATCAAAATGAATAATTTTGTTTTTTATCTAGCATTTATTTTTTTATCTCACATTTAGGATCTGATCATATGTTTGTGAATAAAGGACGTTGAAAATTTAGAAATTTTACAGGCATATGCAAAGCATGCTTTCAAAAACTAAAGTCATGAAATTTATTAATTAAGATTATGAAATGCTAAACAAAAGAACTTAGTGTTCTATTCAAGTGCGTGTCTGGCAACTTGTCTGCCTGTATATAGGCTCTAGACCAGGGCCAACCGGTAGTCACCACAGCTAGAATCAGTCCAGCCTAAAATCACGAGAGCTTCATCAAGATTTCGGCTCACATTGTAAGGGGCCTTTTAATTCACTATTTTTTCTCTCTGAGAATTTTTATTGAGATTGCAAGTGATGACAAACAATAGTTAGGTGTACAAGACTTTCTTCTGGCTCCAAAAACCAATAGAGTTATATCAGTAAATTTCTACAAGAACTTATTACAACAAAATTAAAACAATGTACGAAACAGTAAGAAACTGTGGAAGTTAAGACATGTTGACGTCTTGTTATTGTTAGGGTTTGATGTGTGTGATCTTTAACTGTGTATCTCTCAGTTAGTATGGCTCACAATTAGTTGTAACAATAAGATATATCTGTAAACGTGTCTGTTACAGATCACAATAACCTGTGATATGTTATGTATATATCTATAAATATATGGATGAATAAGGGTCAAGGCATCTTGCCGAGACTCGTGTTTACTGCCCTCTTCTATTCCTATCATATCAAGTTGAGTTTTTCAACAGAAACCATCTACAAGCATGCATACAAAATTCTTCTAAAACATCTAGGCAAAAAATATTAAATAAAATACAAAGGGTTCTTACTTCTTGCTGTTCCAGAAGGCATCCACAAATATTTTATTATACTTGATTGCTATGGGGCAAACAGTACATTCGAGTTCAAAGGCACCCTGTAGATGACAGAATTAAGATTAGGTCGAAAAAATTATGAAGGTATGTTCTTAGGTAATTTCTGAAAGAGGCATCTAAGAAAGTTGATCACAATGGATGTCTCCATGAATATATTTCACAAACAATATTAGACTTAACTAAATTATTAAGGTAAAATGCAGCCAACTAAAATCACGCTAGCAGCACTGCTCCAACGATTAATAAATGTCAAGATGAAGAAATATTGATCAAAATGAAAAATAACCAAGTAATGAGCGAAATATGATAAAAAAGATTAACAACCTTCTTAAACATGACAGTATAGTGATTGTTTACACATGTTCCCTCAGGGAATATAAGAAGTGGGTTGTTGTCAGAATCTTGAACGTGTGCTCTCAATCTGCCACACATGAACATATGACAAACTTTAGCAAATAAATAATTGGAGCACTAATGACTGATGATAAAGACTGAAACAGAATACTTTTTTGCAACAATTTCACGATCTTTTGCTTCTGTCCTATTGAACCAAATACATCCCACACTCTCCAAAATAGTGCTCTGCAGAAGTCCTAGATAACAAAAGAAATGTGGGATTACAACCCTGAATCTAGCCTTTTCTTACCAAGGGCATTAAGGTTCACAATCTGAAATATATTCTTACCAACCCATCCAGGATGCTTCTGCATGATGACAGCAAATGCTGTCATCTGTTCCAAAACAATGAAATCAATCATTGAGGTATGATTGGCCACAAATACCTATTCATCAAAAAAATTCATAATATGAAAAAAAACCATATGATTAAAAAAAATGCCTACTTTCAATTTCTGAAAAATAAGTAACCCATATCAGCCTAAACATTTCAAGTGAATTGTTAAGAATGTGAACAGCATATATGATCAATTAGAGGATAATTGTCTATAAAATTACTATAAAGAGCAGTATAAGGTAAAATGGGCACAACAAGAAGAAAACAAAAGAAAAACTACCTGCCTTGGGCGCATGCTGGGTCGAGGCCCATGATACTTTACAACGCCAGTCCAAGAGGCAACAAAAAAACTGCAGATTAGCTCCACTAGAGCCCTCTGCAAGATTGATACAAGACAATGACAACAATGGCCCAAGAAGAATCATCTAAAGCAAGAAAATAGATATAAAACCTCAATTGGTCGTCTCCATTTATCACGGCCTTTCAAGAGGAAGTGTACAGGAATAAAGGAGGATAGAAACACTATCCATCCAATTGTTAAAGTCACTACCCTGCATTTCATCGTAAAAAAAAAAAAAACCCACCAAAATGTGTACCACTCTGTAATTTTGGTTAAATAGAAGTTCAGTAAGAAAAATAAGTAGATAGCTAATGATAGCCAAATCAATGTCTCCACTACTCAAAAGAATCTTATTCAACTATAGTTACAGCTTGCAATGCCGTTGCCATCATTATGTACACCCCTTAACAGAAACAAGACAGAAGACCATCGATTTTTAGATTGATTGAGTCTTGAAGCCATAATGTATTACCTTACAGGGAAGAGAATTCCATATCTAACTATCACCCCCAAGCACCATAGTGGGAACAAATACACGTTCCAATTCCAAGGTTCTGGAGGATTTGACTTGAAGCAACGAGTAAACGAATCCTGTAGGAATGAGTCGGCACCCCAAATATAGCAACAACCAAACAAAGACTACAATTTCATGATAAAAAAAAAAAACAAAGTAGGACCCCAACGAAACACACATAACCACCCCAACTTCAAGTTTACACCATCCATTAATATTTCAACTCCTCTTCCAAATTCAAAATCCACCATGAAAAGACCAGAAAAAATAAATGCAAAACTTAAAATTATACTTAAAAAAGAAAGCGAATTTAACCTAATAAATTAAAGAAATGAAAAAAACGTTCAGAAAATTTCAAGTTTTTTTATTAATAATAGAATTTCAACAATCAAATTAAAGCATGAACTCGTCTTCCATTTTTAAAAAAAAAAAAAGAACAAAACTTTACATCAATAATGGCACCGGCAGCCTCGGTGAGCGCCGGAGAAACGTCAAGCAAGTCGCGCCTGCATGCGTACACAACAACCATCATTAAAACCACCACTTTGAAGCCAAAAAAAACAGGGAAAATAAAGAGAAGTTAGAGAATGGTTACAGGAGAAGCTTTCCCTGGGATTCAGGGATGGATTCGGCAAGGTATTCCTCAATGTTGGGTCGATCCAAGTCGAGATCCGCCATGGCCACACCGAGAGAGGGAGTGGGAGAGGGAGGAGGCAAGGCAAGGTCACAATTTCAGACACCAACCTCACACGCTATTGAACCGATTACTCGGACAGCGGCGGCTACAAACGGACGGATTTGGACAAGCCTAGCCGGGAAATCGGATTTCGGCGGAGCCACCGCCCGTCGCTGAGGAACTCGGAGCGGTCGGAGACGAAGCGGATTTTTATCCAATTGGCGGGGAAACGAACGGTTGAGATTGGAAGGGAAGGGTTTGGGGAGGTACTGGCCGTTGGATTTTTATACTGTGGCCGTGGATTTTTGATCGTATTCGGGTTGTTCGAGGGATTGTATTCGGGTTGTTCGAGGGATTGTATTCGGGTTGTTCAAGGGATTGTATTCGGAATCGGAATTGGATTTTGGCGTGCAAGATAGATATTATTGGGGCAGGCCGGGTCAGGGGAGGGGTTGTATTCGGAATCGGAATTTAAATCGGTTTTCGAGGGAGTCAAATTTAGAATCGGAATCAATTTAAATCGGATATGAATCGGTTCAGTTGAATCAGTCTGAATAAGTCCAAATTGATCATATATAATAATTTGATAACTCATAACATAAATATATAAAAATTAGACATTGATGTTATTTTGATATTATTGTGTATGTATTATATTTTATGATATTTTTTAATATTTTTTAAGATTTTTTTTGAATTATTTAGAGTTAGTTATTATTTTTTACTCGAGTCGGACACAAATCAAGTTTTAATTACGAGAATGCCACTGAATATTATTTCTTTCCCTCGCCCTTTCTCTCCCGTATCTGGCACTACTCCCCGTCGTCGCCGCTGCCGCCCCCTCCCCCCAGACTTGCCCAGCCCTGTGCCCGGCCCTGCGCCCACCGCGCCTGGCCCCCCCTCCCCCAGACCCGCTCTGCCCTCGCCCGTCGTGCCTCGCCTTGCGCCCGCCATGCCCCGCCTCCCCCGCCAACCCCACCAGCCTCGTCGTTCGCCCGCCGCTCCCCGCCCCCCTCCCCCAGACCCGTCCCGCCCCGCCCTCGCCCGCCGCGCCCCTTTCCCCCGGCCAACCCTGCCCTGTCCCTCCCCGTCGTCGCTGCCGCGCCCTGCCCTTGCGCCTGGAATCGGCCGATTTGGGTCGATTCCGAATCGGCTCAAATCGGCTCGAATTGGCTAATTCACGGACCAATTCGGATGAAAATTGATTCAACGAGTTTTTTGAATCGATTTTCCTCCAATCAAAGTCGAATCGGCCGATTCCAATTCAAAATCGGCGATTTATGCAACACACTTTGGAGAGCAAGCCCGTTTAGTGGGAAGGGCATTTTCGGAAACGCCACCCTGGTTGAAGCGATGTATGAAGTCCATACTCATGAGAAGAATGGCCGTCAACTTTATCGAGCCGGAGACGATGGATTACGGATTGGTATTTTTTTCTCTCTTTTTTCATCTTATTAAATTATTTAATTATTATGTTCTTTAATGTTCGATCAGTGAACTGTGTGTTTAATGATATTTGTTTTGACGTTAATCAAGTGGCATGATGTATGATTATGAGATGCTTGATGATGATTCTGGTGATTGATTCTTTTGGGTTTTTTTTTGTTCGGAGCAAATCAGTTACCTGTTCTTTTTCTTTTAATGTCTATTATGTTTTTTTCTTTTTTCTTGTTTGGAGCAAGTCAGTTAGCATGTTCAAACGTATTTATGCAGGTAGTATGCGTTGTTTTCTTTTATGAACAAATTTGAATTATTTTTTTTGCCATTTCTTTGACAACTTGGTTTGATCTCTGGTATTCAATAATGTTTTATATCCTCAATATGAAATATGAGATAGGTTTCCTCCCTTTATCTTCAAGATAGGTGCCTCCCTTTGTGCTCATTCTTTTTATATATGGATGTTTGTTTGAGCAGGCCATGCGTCTTTTCGTTGGAGATCCAGTGCGGACACCATATAACAGGCCTCATGACCACCTGCCTGCCAGGTAGGGTTGTACTAACCTGATGTATCGGCACTTCTCAATTTGTTCTTCGCTTGAAAATTTACAGGATGCTTGGGAATGCAGGAAGCAGTACGTTGAAGCATTTGTGAAGAAAAATGCCCGAGACCAAGCTGTCCAAGGATAATTAAATGCAAAACACGAGATGCCTTGGATAAATACTATGTTGTTCAATATCCATCCGTGGCTTGGTTTACTATGACTTAAGAATAAATTGAAGAGTATACACTTTCGTCCATATTGACGATAACTTCGAAGTTGGCTTGAAAGGACTTTGTGGGTGTTCTTAACTTTGTTAGTTACAAGTGGTCAATGTGAGTACGTCCAGAAAAAGAAAAAAAAGTCAACTTTCAAATAGACGAGTTGTACACTGAAAGTGACTCA
This sequence comes from Piper betle, assembly GCA_033002965.1. NCBI lineage: Eukaryota > Viridiplantae > Streptophyta > Magnoliopsida > Piperales > Piperaceae > Piper > Piper betle. The sequence goes on from JAURVB010003320.1 coordinate 196,737, forward strand.
CATGTAGAAAGAAAATCATATGGATCAATAATGTGATGTACTACCCAAAAATAGTTGCATGCACGAGGTAATTTGCAACCAAATGGAGTTGTTTATGATGGAAAAATATGCCAAATTTATGGGGCATTTAGTTACTAAAGAAAAGTCTGTATAAAATTTTAAGAAAATTTTGCCACAAAATTTTTTTCCTGTTACAATTATATATACAAGTAAAAGAGCCACAAAATAATGTCTGCCCCTTAACAATTATAAGGAGTTTTGTAAAAGGGATCGATTCCTCTTTTTTTATTTTTTGTAATTTTTTGTGAAAATTTTGGAGGTGTATTTTGCTAAGATTTTGTTTAACTCATTTTTTAGTCCTTATCACTATAATTTATATTTTTCCAAATAAATATATTGAAAATAATAGAATTAAATACGTAATTAAAACAGAAGCCAAGGGGTGATAATCTTGTAAGGTCATCTAAGAGCTTTATATCAACACACAACATTTCAGCATTCATTAAATGTCTTCAATGACAATTTTGAAAATTCAACACTGAATAAATATTATTTTTTACACCCAATCTTAATAGTGATAAGGTCTTACAACAAATAAACTTTGTAGGATCTCTGAGATGATTATGCATGTTATGTATTCGATTGGGGATGAATACGGGCTAGGTATAGAAGGGACATGGTTATATATGAATTCTACTTGAATTCAAAAGTCTGAACCCAAATCAGAATCTTACATCAATTTTATTTACCATATATACGTAATATAAATTCGTAAAATCCATATTCGATTTGAATTTGACCTGATTGAATAAAATAAAATAAATAATATAAATTTTAATATAAAAATAAAAGATACTATTTAAATATTTTTAAAATATAGTTTTATAAAATATCCCTTGTTCAAATCAAATACGGATCTAATTATCCCAAATACCCATAATACACATAGAATCTAAATATTTCGAATATATTATATGTATCCCATAAAAAAAAAAACTTAGGCCGAAGAGCACAGGAGGAGTTTGACCGATCCAAATCTTGAAAGCCGACACTAAATCGTCGGAACAGGTGAGTTACCACTAAGCACACTCCCTACCTTCCTTCCTTCCTTTGTCCCTTCTTCTTCTTCTCTTCTCCTCAATTTCTGGTACGTTACCACTTTTGTTCCTTCCTCCTCACTCTCTCCCCTCCCTCCCCTCTTCACTACCTTCTCCATCATCCCTCCCATTGACCGTTGCGGAGCGATAAAGGGCGTCCCGTTTCCGACTTTGGAAGCCAACTCCGCACGTGAACAGCATCCTTGGTTTCTTTACTCGCCATTCACGTGGCTCGCCATAACCGGTATTTCTGGGTGGTCTTCATATACTCCTCCTCCTCCTCCTCATTGCATTATTCGACCTTTTATCTCTTAAACATTTATCTCTTTGGATTCCTGGCTGGATTTCTGGATTTCAGGGTGGTGAGCCGATGGGGATCGAGTCTCCAAACAAGCAGGTTTAGACCTGATTCTTTTTTAAAAAATTTATTTATTGAAGTTTTAGTTGTAGTACTAATGATAATAAAGTGCTGGTATTGATTGGATTTGATGATGTTGGATTGTTAATTTGTTCTTGAACTGTGTGTGTTGGATGATGTGTTTGACGGTTCGCATTATGTCGGTGGAATTGGAACCATGATATTTGATTCCGGGTTGATGGTGGGATGAATCTCTCTCTCTCTCTCTCTCTTGTTATCGAAAAATGAAAAAGAACAGCATGGCCGAAACATGTACTTAAAAGGAGGTTATAAAAAGTGCCGGAATTCTGTGAATTTATATGTGTAGATTTTAAAATCATGATCAAATTGAATGTAGGGACAAGATGCATTTCCTTAAACCTAATTTTATTTGCTAAATGGTGGATGATGTTGATTAATGATGATAATGATGTGGACTTGGTGCTTAATTTCCTGATGGGCTTCGTTTTTGCTGCGAGCCTTTGTGTACAAACATCTTTGTTCTTATGCAGTATCAGATTTATGGACGACTCAGAATTGTGAGATACTTAATTGCACCATTTATGATTATCTGAATTGTTATTTTTATGCTTATACGTTTTTTAGGAACGTGTAAATTTAGATTCATGATTGAGGGATGCTGAAGACATATTTTCCAATCATAACTCATGTGCTTAAGAATCTCATGGGTTTGTGCGTTGCATATCATAGCATGTGATTCCTTGTAAGGTATGTCCTGGAAATCCAATTGGTCGTGAAGGATATCCTTGTTAAAGATGGAGATATCAAGCGATACTAAGGCCATGGTTCAGTCTTCTGAAGGTGTAGTAGCGAAAAAGGAATCCCCAAAGCTACTCAGCCCAATGTATGTTCTTGCCGATTTTAGTCTTTCCCATGATCCTTCACTGAATAAGCATCTCTATTCGATGAATGCATTGGAGATATTAAGAGAGACTATGCGGATCCTACGTTTTAATTCCTCCAGTTTTTTTGTGATAACCACTTTTCTCATCTGCCCTTTATCTGCCTTTCTACTCTCAAATGTTCTGGTTAAACAGTCCATTGTAAGGGCCATAATGGGTAGAATGTTGTTAGTTGCGCACTCAAGTGGACTTCCTATGAGTAAGATGGTTAAGCAATCATGCCAAAGATTAGCAGAAATGGCTGTTTCATATGTGTTCTGCTTTCCCTTCTTCATCACCTTCTCTCTAGTGTCCAAGGTTTCCATTGTTTACTCTGTTGCCTGCACTTATGCAGGGAGGGAAATTATTCCAGCCAAGTTTATTTCTGCTGTCATTAATGTTTGGAAGAGGGTAATCTCAACGTATTTGTGGATCTGTATGGTCCAAACTGGTTGTCTGGCACTTTTTCTTATGATTTTGGTTCTTGTCTGCAACATGTTCTCCTTGTTAATGTTTCCTCCCGAAGTCATTGTCTGTCCAGCATTGATTCTAGCAGTTGTGTTTGCTGTTTGTTTTGCACACGCTACTATCGTCTGCAATCTGGCCACTGTTATCTCTGTTCTAGAGGAGGTGTCAGGTCCGCAAGCATTGTTTAGATCTGTCTTTCTGATCAGGGGACAGACTCATGTTGGTCTCTTGATATTTCTGGGCTCCACAATTGGGATGACATTTGTTGAGGGGTTGTTTGAACATAGAGTCAAGACACTTAGTTATGGAGATGGATCATCTAGATTATGGGAAGGACCATTGCTAGTGATCATGTATTCTTTTGTAGTGCTGGTTGATTCCATGATGAGTGCTGTCTTTTACTTCACTTGCCGATCTTCCAGCATAGAATTGATCGATGAGGAGGAGCACAACATAACAGAACCGGACATCTAATGTCTTGAGCTGTTCCCAGTTTATGACAGGTGGTTTTATCCAACCTTCTCATCGTATCTTGAGCTGATCTGTTTTTTGATAGCAAGTTGATATGGTGGTCAGTATCAGTTACTAATTGGAACTCTGTGGACAAGGCGGGCGATGAGGAACGTCTGGTATGTATACAGAGGTGTTGTTCATAAATACTTCTCAATTCTTTTGTACACATTTCGTTTTGTTCTTTTATAAAGAGGTTTATTTTTACGTTGTATGGTCTCCGGCTTACCGTGTGGACTAAGTAAACATGAATCCTCTGTGATTTTCAAGTTTCTTCATTGATTGTCATAAGAAGTGTAAGATGACTGAATTTTGGAAAGGCTGAAAAAAAAGCTGAAAATTTATATATATTGGATCAGGAATGAGTTGTATGTAGATGAAGATACCACTCATTTAGTATTGGCATTTCCGAAAAAAAAGTTGAGATGACCATTAAATACATTAATTCAAAAAAGTTGTTCACAAATAGACTTAGTGTAATTAATTTTGGTGTCGAGTCAAGTTTGCAACTCATCGACTTGCTCAACCAAGTTTTAAGTAAGGCACCTTAAAACCATCAACATTCTTCTCTTTTGAGCTTTGCGAACTCCTTGTAATAATTATTGGGTGGGGCTAAGTGCCATTATCTTTTAATTCATAAGTTTAATTTGTTTTATCTTTTTCGGTATTGAAATTCTAAAATTAAACATATCTAATAAAATATTAATTAATTAAAAATTAAAGTAAATTATCACCTAATTAATAATATTTATCATCGGGATATATAAAATTACATTAAAAATATGAGTAAATATTGTATATTTTAAACACTTAATAGGGATATAATTACGAGGTATGTCTGTTGTCTCATTATCTGCTTTTTATATAGAAATATATAGAATATAGAAAGCTATATTATCTTGTCTTGTTTGAGATGGGGAGATTCTTTGTCCTTAATTCCTCACATTTATGGATATTAGCTATTATGTGGAGATCCTTCAAGCATTGCTATCTATTTAACTAATTATATCAAGCATGATCACTCACTTGTATCAGTTACTCTCTCTTTTTAAAAAAAAATGTTTTAATCAATTGTTACAAAATGTTATGTAATAAATTGTGTAAATTTACCTGCTGAGTGACTGAACAAAGAATTAGAATGTGTTTGATATTAAACTCACATGAGACGAGGTTCAGCTTTAATTTTTTACCTTTTACATGGGAAACAATTTTTATGTAAAGAAATCTAGAACTATGACTTGAAAGCTTGATTTATGTAAGGCCATGGAGAAGCAGTTGCATATGAAGGAAAGGAAACTAATAGCTCGTAGGTAATGTATATCAAACCATTTGGTCCATCATATTTAACCAAATGACTGTAGGCATAACAACAATAGAAGAGGGGTGATTTGTTGTTTGACATTACCCAATGAATTTATTAGTTGTTAATTGTTAGGATTGATATCAAAATTTCAAAAGTACCATTCACTAGTGTTTTTTTTGGTGGTACATACATTCCGTATCTTAATTGGGTATTAGAGCCACACTTTACCCCCAAAACCATATGGTTGATTTGTTTTCAAAATTGAAGTGGACTGTGTCATATGAATTTTCATTAACTTGTAAACATTAGATGTAAACATGTGCTAGGAATAAGTATAGTTTAAAAATTCAGAATTTGGATTTGACTAGTAAGTCATGAACTAGAGTACTCAAGTAGGAATTGACGTAGAGTCTTTTATATCAAATTTATATTTAACAAACAAAAAGATATGTCAAATTAGGAGAAAAAAATCATTTTGATATTTGAAATTTATAAATATATTATATTATTTATGTTACTTTAACTTATTGATTTAACTAAATTTTAAAAAATATTATATTTTTAAAATCTTTTTACTTGACTCACATAGAATTTTAAAGATTTTGAAAGTCAATGATAAAATCAGTTAATGAGTAATTTGTGAAATTTGACCTGAGAAGTTATGAAGTGAAGTCGATTCGAAGAGTTTTTGGAGTTAGAAAAGAGATTTTAAATTATTGAAAATTAGATTCTTAAATCATTATTTTATGTTTAACTACACAAATATAGCATGCAAATTATTTTTTGAATTTTTTACTAGAAAAGGAGAAAAAATTTTAAATTATCATATAGTAGGAAAATTTGATGTAATTATCAAAAAAAGGAAAAATAATATGAATTATCTTTAATACCCCTAAATGGATTTGATTCATTTTTTAAAAAAAATAATTAGCCGCTACTAGCCCAAAATAGCTCGATCCGATCGCCTTGGTCCAAATCCATTTAAAGACGCCCAATATTGGTTGTCGCTGCCTTGGGTAGTTGGTGACTATGTCATTTTGAGAAAAAAATCAATTAGGAGGGCAAAATTTTTCCCTTTTTTTAATAATCGTAGCTGATTGTCCTACAATCCAGTAATAATATAAAAAATATTCTTTTTTAGGTAAAATTTTTTATTTCTTTAATATAATACTTTTTAATATCAAACTTCACGATATTGGAGTCTTCTGCTGGGCTCAACTCACTAAGCCAAAGTCGACTTGACAATTTTAAGAAAATAATATCCAGTTTTTGCCAAACAATGTTGATTCTACTTTTATTTGATTTTTTCCAATAATGATTCTACTTTTTATAATTTATTATTCTCACATCTTGGTTACATTTTACACTTATAATTAATTCAAAAACAATACGTGGAGAATTACAATAAGGGGATTAAGTTGACTACAATTGGAAGAAACCTGTTCCCACCTGCTTTTCTTCTTTTCTCATTTATGTAATATTAAATATTAGGGAAAGAAAAAGAATTAGGTCGCTCATCGCTGCCACTACTGAATTTATTGTGAAATTAGTTATGCCTTCTTTGTCCAAGCTCAACAACTCTAACATTAACTTCAAGGCGTTTTTTTAATTCAATTTGGATTTTGGTGACGATGACTTCTTTTCTTTTTTATCAAGCATCCATTCAAAATATCATTTTGTTTGCAGGCATAATTAAAATGCCTATATTCTTTTTATACAACTCATTTGTCAATAAGAATAATTAAAACAATGAAATTCCGTGTATAGAGTAGTTAAGTGGTAATGGGTAATTAACAATATAATATTATCATACCATGATAGTGTTTAAAATAATATTTTGATCAAAACCATGTTCTCTCAACCAGCGGCTGGCCCGAGCAGTATATCAACATATAGAGTCAAGATGTGGGTTGGAGGCTTAGATTATTGTTGACCAAACATGGGAATTAATGAAACGTCGACCACTAATTTAACTTCAAAATTCATGTGCTACGGACAATAATATCGTTATTGATTAGCACCATATGGCAACATTAGTAACGCAAACTCCAAACCCATTTGACAACAGACAACTTGAATGAAATGAAATGAAATACCAATATAGCAACATGTTGGGGATCGGAGCATGTATATTCTAGAGCTCTTCTTTGGAGCTGCTATCACTAGCCAATTTGATCTGAGGGATGGGGAGCAACTTGACGGTGCTCGCACAAACGGAAGTCCTCGGTTGTGGGCAGTTAATGAAGTTGGTAGCAGTCGAATCGACACACAAACGAATGTTCCTCACAATTGAGTTCTGGGTAGATCCACAGTGCACCACTGCACTGCTTTGCAACCCTAGTCCTTGGTTTATTGCATTCTCAACATCTACCAGATTGTAGCTAGCGTCCATGGACGGATTTATACCTGATCAATTCGTACATCAAGATATGTTACCTTTGTAGCCATGCATATATAATCTAAGATGATTAATATCAAAATTAAGCTCGGGAATAAGACAATGATTATCCAAATGTATGTATATGTGGTGGGCGTGACGTTATACCTTTGTTTGCAAGGATGGAGAGCAAGTTGGCTGAGCTCCTCAAGGCCAAGGCCCTGCTGAAGTAATCTACTTGAGAGAGGCCAGTACACACACCATTGCTATTCCACATGTTTTCCCAGTCCCTGAAGCCTATATCGCTCGGGCATGAGAGGCTGGGCCAGTATTTCTTCAAATCCCCTAGCAGAGGTTGAAGCTGCCATACATATATTTTATTATGGCAACAACCCATTAGTGAAAATTAGTTGAATTCCAGAACTAATCACAAGTTTGTAAAATTGTTGCATGATTAAAGCTTGGGAGTTGAAGCCTGGGAGAAAAAATTGTAAGAGTTGAAACAAAATCAAAAGAAATTTTATAGTACCGCGGCCTTGGAGAAACTTGTGGAGCTGCACTCGGGCACGGCACCGGTGCCATTGGAACGAGCAAGAAACTCTATCAAGAAGTCATCTTGAAGGGGAAACGATGAAGGGAAGCAGCACTCACCCTTGGAGCAAAGCCCACCTGGCCACTGCAATATATATTTCAATCCAAGTAAAAATCAATTAGGCCTATCAACGGGTACTTCATTCAGCAGATGAGGTGAGATATATTAATCGTAAGTCGCTATATATAGAGTACCCTGAGATAAAGAAGAAAATGTTCCTGCGCTTGAACGCATGTAAGGGAGAGGATGGCAGCCAGAAAAACGAAAGTAAAAATGGGAGGGGCCATGTTCAACCAAATGAGAAGATCAAAGCTGCAGAATGGTTTTGAAAGGAAGAGAGTGAGGCAATTAATATATGTTGTAAGTTGTGAGTTGTATGAAGAGAAGTCATGATATTCGTTGTATATATAGAGAAAAGTCTGGTCGACGCGGTCTATCATGTTTACATAGACCAAACGCCGATGAATACAATTCGTACCAACTTGGCAGAGTAATAATATATTAATGATTGATACATTTGCACGGGAATATATAGTTTTAGTACCGAGGTAAATAAATTTATATTATTTTGGCCCCCCGCGCTAGCTAGCTCTTGCTCTAAAGTACTGAATAGTGATATTTTGTAGTTATAGAAAGTAATGCATCGCTTTGGGGGAAAAAAGAAGAAGAAAGTATTGCATGAATTCTAAGCATATAGGATAAGAAAGCAAGAGGGGTGGATGAGGTGCATATGTGTGTGTATAGATTACACATATTTGTTTGGCCTCCATTAAGGTCTTTGTCTATCATGTTTCAACATTGTTACTTACTACTCTTATTGAAAACGAGAAGAACGAGAGGAAATGTGAAATTTTCAAAAGGTCTCTAGATTTAGTTAGCCAGAACGGACTTGAGACTTTAACTTTTTTGACCAGCGCCCCTTGTTTTAATTAATTTGTAGACATGCAGTAATTCCTACTATGAATCTTTTATTTTCTTACACGCACATTTTGTTTCGGGGACTTTATTATGTATTTATTAGAGGACATGTTGATAAGTACGCTAGATTTAGGCGTTACGCACGAGTGAACCTAGTTTTTCATCACGCTGATATTTCTTCTGGATACAAAGACTCCTCCTATGTACGTCTTCCAAATTTTATTAACTAATCAATTACGACGACTAAAATGATAATAATGTCACAACTAATAACTCACAACTAACAACTAATGTTGGGTTTTATCGGTCAGGGAAAAGATATAAGTTGGCCGAAAAATAAAAAGTTGTATTCTCTAAGTTATCTTTTAGAGAAAGAAAGACTTTTGACACTTGTTTTAAATACTTCTTTCAAAACCTTTTTAGTGCCCGATCCAAAATGATACCAGATCCATAGTTGACCTTGCTCAACCAATCCATGTGCAAACTTTTTTAATTTGTTGAAAAAAAGTTATTGAATTTTAGTGACAAACATTAACCATTATTTTATGTCATCATTTTTAGTGATTATTCATCATTATTTTGTTACAAAAATTTGATAACATCTACGTAACAAACTGTCACTGAAATTTGTTGCCGAAAATTTTTCATAACAAATTATCATTGAATTGTCACCAAAGTCAATTAGATGTGAAAGTTTTGTCACCTGAAATTTTGGTGACAAATTCAACAACAAAGTCCTTTTTGTCACCAAATTTAAGCCTTTTGTGAATCAAATATTAAGCGACAAAGAGGGGGTTTTACTAGTGTTATTTCTATTTCACTTTATTTCAACAAGGATAATATATATACATTGCTACCTTTCTTTAATTTAGCAGAGTATCATGGTACGTATTAAATATTATAATAATTTTTACTTGCCCATATATCAATTGTAATTGTCATTTTCTACATAGTTAGCATAATATGCAATCTATAGAAGAGTATATATAGTGTTGATTGTGCCCATGACCATTCATATATATATCTCGGCCATCTGTCCCCTATGAGGCGCAAGGAATAAATCAGTAGAATAAAATGTGAGGATGGGTAAGTTAATTGATACATGTTTGCTTAAAAACAAAGAGGCAGAATTAGAATTTTTTCTCCACCGACGTCACATATTTTGACTTTTTTTGAGGTGTAATTTTTTTTTAAAAAAAAAAGAGCTAAGGCACAAAGTCTTCTTTTCTCCAAAATTATAAGCAAATTTGAAACTACAAAAAATCGAATTGCAACAACCTTACTCACCATCATACGACCGGCGACCGGCCGATTAAATTCATAGTTCTTATTCCATTCAACATCTAATAATACATTAATTAAAAAGGTAAAAGCTACATAGAGCACAACATGATATACGGCCTCGGCGCATCAAATATACAATATGCTTATATCTAGAGTTCATCGTTGGAGCTACTTTCAGTGACGGATTCAATAAGTTGAGGGATGGGGAGGAACTTGACGGTGCTGGCACAAACGGAGGTCCTCTGTTGAGGGCAGTTGATGAAGATGGTAGCAGTCGAATCGACGCACAGACGAATGTTCCTCACGATTGAGTTCTGGGTGGATCCACAGTGCACCGATGCACTGCTCTGCACCCCAAGCCCTTCGTTGATTGCTCTCTCTACATCTGCCAGATTGTAGCTGGCCTCCGTCGATGGTTTTATACCTGTGGTCAATTTGTAGTACGCCAAGTTATACATGATATGCTATTATGTATCATACCATAGAAACTATATATATAGTTGAAATTTAAAAACATGGGATTAATCGGAAGCTGCTGTAGTACATGGAGTTACTGTTTACCTTTGTTTGATAGGATGGAAAGCAAGTTGGCTGAGTTCCTCAAGGTCAAGGCCCTGGTGAAGTAATCTACTAGAGAGAGGCCAGTACAAACACCATTGGAATCCCACATGTTCTCCCAGTCTCTGAAGCCTATGTCGTTTGGGCAGGTAAGGCTGGGCCAGTACGTCTTCAGATCCCCTAGTAGGGGTTTAAGCTACCATGTTATCGCAACAATTCATGAGCGAAAATTAGTTTGATTCCAGTACTAGTCAGTAGTCACAAGTTTGTAATATTGTTTTATGCTTTTATATAGAAGGTGTTGAGAATTAATCAGTTGAAGCAAAATCTAAGAAATTTATGGTACCGCGTTGTAGTAGAAACGTGAGGTGCCACACTCGGGAAGAGAACCAGTGCCGTTGTTACGAGCAAGAAACTCTATCAAGAACTCATCTTGAACGGGAAATGATGAAGGAAAGCAGCACTCTCCCTTAGAGCAAAGACCTCCTGGCCACTGCAATATTTCAATCAAAGCAAAAATCAACTAGGCCTATCAACGAGTTCATGTTGCAGATGTGATGAGATACATATATTAATCATAAGTAGCTATAGTTGAGTACCCTCAGATAAAGAAGAAAATGTTCTTGGCCTTGAACGCATATAAGGGAGAGGGTGGCAGCCAGAAAAACAAAAGCAAAAATGGGAGTGGACATGTTCGACCAAATGAAAGCAAAAGTGGGTGTTGAACAAATGGAAGTGAGAGAGAAAGAGAGGCTAAGATTGTCGTATGAAGCGAAGTCATGCTACTCATTCATGGTATATATAGAGCAAAGTGTTAATGGTCCACATGTTTCTTCGACCCAAACATCATAAGACGATCACAACACAATTCTCTAGGTTATTATCGGGAAAAATAAAACATCGATAACATAGTTGGTCTCTAGATTAATAGAGTAATAATATATGAATGATGCCGTCCTTAATTTTTATGGAACGTGCTTCCCTGGGGGCAAGTATAATTTTATAATTGGCCGCCCCTCTTTCAAATGTGCATATATATAGTACTAATAAATTAGTGAATGGAGTCTATTCCCCGGCCATGAAGTTCCACGTCGTTTCTTGCAGTAGGATAAGAAACTAGTGGGGCTGATGAGGTGAGGTATCTGCATTCCATTAGGAGACATCCACATATGCTTTGGCCTGGTTCTCAAACTTAGTGATCGTTGAAAGAGCATCCTTATGCACCATACATGTACATATACCCCAAAGAAGTGGTTAAGAACGCGAAGTAAGGAGAGCTGGGCCATGGAAAGAAGGAAACTTCACGGGCGTTTCGATACTATTTTTGATTTTTGAGCTGACGCCACAATTCCGACGTAGACATATGTGTTGTCTTTTTGTGGAGGGGCTACTAGATTGTCTTCGGCGTATTCCACCGTAGCTATTTCCTTGGGGTTAATATAATTCGGTAAAAACTAAAAATCGAATCATACCAACCTTGAATTAGCAATTCGATTTGTATGTTAATATTTCATTTTAGAACCAAACTGAACCAGATTAACTGATTTTTTTAAAAATATTTTGAAATCTATATTTTATGCTAATTATCATAAAGTTGTAATATTTATATGATTAAATCCTATTTATTTAATATGATATGTACATTTAAAATTACTTCTTAAATTGTTATATTTACTAAAATAATGATATAATTTTAATTAAATAAGTAAACAATTTCTTTTTAAAAAAACTTACGATGTACTGCACTTACTGGATTGAATTAACTGAAATATTCTAGTTCGATTTGGTTTAGTTTTAAAAATAATTGAATTTAGGTTCGGCTATAAAATTTGCCACAGTCAAATAAAATTTAATTAATTTGGTTCGATTGGTATGCTCGCCGTGATGTTTTCAAACTCCACCCCGGCTCCTTCTCGTATTTAATGTGTTTTAAAAAACATGTTTGCTAGTGAAGCTCAAAATAAGTTTTTTTTTTTGGTTTGACATTTTTTTCATAACCCCCTTTTGGGTACATTTCAACGTTACTTTTCTTGTTTCACTTCTTCACCCTTTTTCCTTCGTTTCATGATTGATATAATTTTTTAATGATCTAATAAATTGGAAAAGATTTTTTTATTATTCTTGTTAGGCTTAAAATGAGTTTGAACAATTAAAGAAAACTTACAATAAGTGTCACAAGTCTTTCTTAATCCTACACGTATGGACTTGAACTAGTAAAGGAAACTTGTAATAGGTGTTGCAGACCTCTCTTAATCCTTGACACCTTCTATTAATCCAATAACTAGTTCTAAGAATAAGATTTTCTTATTATCACATATATAAATTACCAACAACATTCACGATTGATGTGAGATCAACCTCACATTTGTTAAGTGTTTAATTTATTATATCATGGAGTAATTTGTTTGCAAAGGCTAATTTAGTGCATATATATTTTTCTTCATTTGTTAAAAGGCCATACGTCTTTCAAACAATGAAAATGGTTCCTCGTTTGAAGAAGCTTTAATTTTAATTTAGATAAGATATTAATGCTATGATTGAACCTTTAATCTTTTGACTGGTCTTAAAAAATCAGGAATTAATATTTTAGGTTGTGAGCCGCCGTGTGACCTAGTCAAACCGAATCAAATGAACGATTTTTACTTCGGCCGCTTGAAAGCCCGGTTCGGCTTTTCATATAACTCACTGCCACGGTGTCACACAACATATATAAATAAACAAAATAATTTTTTTCCATTCAACATCTAATACATTACCTTGAAGAAAAATAAAATCTAATACATAAATAAGGTACAAACTCCATAAGCACAAACTTAATGATTTTCACATATTATATGTCTCTTTAATTAGAGTTCATCCTTGGAGCTAGTTTCTGTGACGGATTCAATGACTGGAGGGATGGTAAGGAGCTTGACGGTGCTGGCACAAACGGAGGGGATCTGTTGAGGGCAGTTTACGAAGTTGGTAGCAGTCGAATCGACGCAGAGACGGATGTTCCTGAGGATGGAGTTTTGGGTGGATCCACAGTGCACCGATGCACTGCTCTGCACCCCAAGCCCTTCGTTTATTGCGTTCTCTACATCTGCCAGATTGTAGCTGGTCTCCATCGATGGTTTTATACCTGTGATCAATTTGTAGTACGCCAAGTTATACATGATATGCTATTTTCTATCATACCATAGAAACTATAATAGTTAGAATAGTCGGAAGCTGTAGTGCATGAAATCACTATATTTTACCTTTGTTTGCAAGGATGGAAAGCAAGTTGGCTGAGTTCCTCAAGGTCAAGGCCCTGGTGAAGTAATCTGCTTGGGAGAGACCAGTACAAACACCATTGCTTTCCCACATGTTTTTCCAGTCTCTGAAGCCTTCGTCGCTTGGGCACGAGAGGCTCGGCCAGTACTTCTTCAGATCCCCTAGCTGAGGTTGACCCACCTGGTGCACCGATTGCAACTCATGAGTTGACGTTGTAATACAATTGGACGCAACAAAATAAAATAAAAGAAATATATATATACTAATACTGAGTAGGATGTATTTTTCATAATTGTTCAAGAGATCGATGATAGTCGAGCCTGATTATATTTCACATGATATCAGAACCAAAAGACAACAACATGTATGGTCCAAGGGTATAGTAAGTACCGAGTTGTAAAAGAAATTTGTGGAGCTACACTGGGGCAGGGTACCAGTGCCATTTGAACGGGCAAGAAACTCTATCAGGAACTCATCTTGAAGGGGAAATGTTGATGGGAAACAGCACTCACCCTTGGAGCAAATCCCTCCTGGCCACTGCAAAACATAATCATCCAAATTCACAAGGCGAGCGTAAGTACTAAAAGTATATTCACATATAACTCTTCGATCACGTAATTAAATACATAATTACCCTGAGATAGAGAATAAAATGTTCTTGGGCTTGGATGCATGTGAGTGAGAGGAATATGGAAATGAGAAGAATGTTGGCGCCGTTGCGAGCAGCCCGCATCATGTCGAAATGTTATCGGAGAGGAAGTTGTATTGTAAAAGAGATGTAGACGATGGTGAATGAAGGATAGCAGCGAATAAGAACTACTTCTCAAATCAGAGAAATGTGTGAATGAAGAAAGGCCACGTTCACAATAGCGGTACTTATAGAGAAATATCTTCTATTTATCTTTACCTTAGTCAATGAATGAATTGTCTCGATCTTCATCCATTTGAACGAGTCAGATTCCCCGCAAACTGAAACAAGACTCGTCAATAATTTAAACCTGGTCTCCGTTCTATTCATGAATCAATTACACTTACTTCCAGAATGGTAATAGCTTAGATATTTCGTAAACCGGTGGGTTAGAGCATAGGACGTAATTTCTGGCATGATTTTTTTAATTAAACCCCACATGGGTATTTTAATATCATGTTTATAAAGAATTCCTTGCATCTTGTTGAGCAAGTGGCAATTTTTATGTCCATCCTATACCACCTACTACAGTATTAGGACGTGCTAAAAAGTGAAGGATTAATATTAATGAGGGAAGTGGACATGATAGAAACAGAGCAGATTAAGAAAATGTGAAGAAGGCAAATTAGGTGGGACTATGAAAATATAATTGGGTTTGGGCATACAGCCATTGTTTTCAATGTATGCGGGTGACGTTTGTTGCCTTGCTCATGACAAGGAATTAGGCCAATTACAATTTGTGCAGGAACCTGTTCGCCGCCTGCGTTGACTCAAGCTTTGGCTATCTTCCTTTCTTTCTATTTGAACAGTTTGCGTGTTATGCTTCCGTTTCTATCTTCTTCCGAAGCGAGATCGGACCAGCTCGTTATTATAATTCTAATTTCTATGTCTAGGACTAGATCTAGAGATCAAAACAAACAATCACAATCGCCGCCCATTTCCCACAAAGAAAATTATAATGCCAGTGCTTATATATACGCCTAAATAATTGTCATTTGTGGGGATCTTTCTCAATACAGTTAAGCCCGTGATCCTACACTATTATTCCTTAGGGACCTTTCCTCGCCTATTGGCCGAGCCCACAATCCCCGTTATTTTTTTTATCCATTAGTAGTCTTTTTTAAGCTTGCTATCTTTCTTAATGATGTAACTTCAATTACTCTTTCAAAATAATTTAATAAACTAAGAAGCTTAATATTAGCTGACGCTGATATAAATAATATTAATCTCGTAATATATACTTAACTAAAACAATAATTGGATTAGCTAGTTAATTTGGTTGCCGCCCTCCCAGTCGGACCAGTTCTGGGCTTCTAGCCAGATCTTGCAAAATGACGGGAGAAATATGCTGTGGGAAAAACACAACATTTTGAACGAATTCTAAAATAGACTAATAAATTAGGAGCAATTGGCTATTATAAAAATGGATGTAAGCTTGATATTAAGAACAAGATAGGGATTTGACGTAACTATCGCATGTTTGACTTAAATCTCATTAATTAATATAAATTAATTTAATTATTATAATTAAATTATTTAATATCTTCAATTAAATAGATTTAAGTCAATTATACAAATACTATAATAAATTTGATGTAGCACTTTCAACAATAAATCCCTACCCACTAAAAATAAGGTCACATGTCTACAAATCTAATTTGTATTTAATTGATTTATATACGATTTATAATTTTAAATATTATATAATACCACGAGGTTATATTCAATATACCATCTTTAATATTATGATCCATTATATTGAATATAATATAATTACCAATCTTATCAATATTATCATCAGCTTTCTTTAATATTTACCTCTCATCGATGCCGTACTACACATAGCTGGCTGATTGATGAAGACACTGAAAGCTCAGTTACCCATGATATATTTATATATATTGAACGGTCATAGTAGTTCCAAGTGGTTGATCAATTGGGCATTAAATATTAGTACCAGAGTAGGTGACCAATCGATCTACCTCTCGTTTACAGGAATCACGGCAAGATGTTTCCCGAGTTTCCTCTAACGAGAGTTACAGATAGATCATTAGAAAAGATTAAATTTGTAATGATTCTATCACATATGATGGAATTATAAAAACTTATGGATAAATATCTTACACCCGTATTGAATTCTTTCAAGTTAAAAAATTTCTTTCTAATTACTCTTGAATGATTAGGAGATTATCTTTGCTTCTTGCGGCAACATACTATGAGGCACTACTGCTAGTAGGATCAAATGAATATGTAAATATTTCAATGTCAATCTCACTTATATCATTAATTTCATAATTATCATACTAAATCTCATTAATCAAATTATTTTTTCGTTAAATACGAGCAATTTAAATTTTATAAGTAAAAAAATCTATTCATTGATAAGAAAAATGAGGGTAAAAAAAGGGTGAAGGGTGGTTGGCCGGTCATTGTTTTCTTTCTAAATTTAAAGGATGCCCAGAGAGATTCAAAAATTATTTTTGTGGGTTGAGTCAATATATAATAATTTTAAAACCAATTTAAAAAATAAATCAAAATTAGTTTTCTGAATCATAACAACTTGAAAATAATAGAAGAAATAACCTAGTGGCAGATAATTTTTCCCTTGGCCAAATACAAACACTTGTAATAATTTAGATTAATCATCATTTTCCTTAGAAGCAAAAATAAATATACTTTGCTTCAAAAAAAAAAAACTATTACCCAATCAAAATGTTACTTAGTCTCTTTGAATTAAAAAGTAGGCAAGATTTTATATCATGAATGACATAGATAAATTTTATTATTATACGTAAACTATCATTGACTAATGAAATAAATTTTAATAATTTAATATATTAAATATAGAATCTAATTGACTTTAAGCATAGATTTTTATTGAATGAGAAAAACTATAATAATTTGATTTTTTTATTATTTTTTCAAGGCATATAAATTAAATCTTGCTAATAGAAAGTTAAAAATTGAAGTTGGTCAAGTTCAAACCTATTATCTTTCACGGTATGAGGTATTTTTATTCTTTATTTTTATTTTATATTTTGATCGATTAAATCTTCCTTTTTTGTTAAATCTTTTACTTTTAATTACAAGTTAGTATTGAGATCCTCTTTATTAATAACTAGGGCAAGATGTTGTGTTATGCACGACCTATACTAAATAAATTTTAATATTATAAATACTTATTGAATAATGAGATAGATTGTAATAATTTAATAACTTAAATATATACTCTCGATTGACTTTAAATGTATAACATATTTAATTGAAAAAATAAATTATAATTATTTAATTTTTTGTTATAGTTTTTAGAACTCTGGTTCGAACAAGTGATCTTTTATCGTAAAAGATATTATTATTATTTTTTAAAAAATTAAGGTCAATAAGATTCAACCTCCTAACCCGCAATCTCTGTAGGGAATATTTTTATTATACTTTTAAAATTTTTTATATTTTAATTTGCTGATTATCTTACTTTTAATCTCGTGCGAGTATTGAGTCATGCTAAGGTGAATTTTAAGCGTTTAATTGGCATACCTGGCAGGTTATAGACGTCAAAAGCGGTGCCGACGGATCCATCTCCGGTGATTAAGATGTCTTTGAGGAAGTCTAGCATGGTTTTGCTCAGCTTGGGCAGCTCAAGAGTAGAGTTGCTAATTGAGCTAGCCAGCTTGTGAGTATTTAGCGTTCGGCTCGGTTTAACTCAACTCGAAACTCAACATTTAAATGCTCGAGCTTGAACTCGAACTCGAATCTTACGAGCCGAGCTTGAGCAAGGCCGTGTTTGACTCAACTCGACTCGGTTATAACTCGAACTCGACTCGTAGACTCGACTCGATAAAATAATATAATAATATAGTCTTTATATTATATAATATATATATATATAATATAATAATAAAAGAGTGAGATAGTTGAAATAATAAGTATTCAAGTTATTGACCTCAAGGTTGTGGGTTCAATCCACATTGACCTTATTTTTAAGTATTCAAGTTGTTGACCTCAAAGTTGTGGGTTCAATCTACATTGACCTTATTTTTTTTAAATGAGGTACTTTTGACTTTTAATCGAATTAAATAGTTTAAGTGTATTCGAGCTAGAATCGAGCTTGAGCACATAAAAGACATTCGAGTCGAACTCAAACATGTATGCTTAAAACTCATTCGATTTCGAATCGAGTTCAAATGAGTTTTGAACTATTCAAGCTAAGTTCGAACACAAGTAAAGCTCGGCTCGCTCGCTCGTTTAGCACCCCTACTCAAGAGTGTTGTAGACTTGCCAAACTTCTGAAACTGGGTAAGGAATATCATACTCATTGGTCTTCTTCCACGATTCATGATCCTCTTAAATACCCTCACCTCGCTAGCTCAATTAAGCTTCCCCTTTTATTTGATCAGTTTTAACTTCATGTCGGCCTGTAATTTACTTCACGTCGGCACTGTAATTAACAGCAAGAACTCTAAGAAATGAATTGGCGGCCATTTCTATTATATTCAATGTATGTTTGTATGTTAAAATATGATAGACCCTAATTTATATTGGAGTGATATCTAAGGCTACTAATTGAGCGAGCCAGTTCGTGAGCATTTGGTGTTTGGCTTAGGTTGACTTGACTCGAAACTTGACATTTAAATACTCGACTCGAACTCGAATCGTACGAGTAAGCAAGACAGTGTTCAACTCGACTCGACTTGGTTATAACTTGAAATGACTTGTAGCTAGACTTAAACTTGACTCGATAATATAATATAATTATATTCATAATAATATCATTTGTCTATTTAAAATATATTTAAAATTATAAATAAATATTATTATTGATGGAGGGTGGTGGTGAGGGTGTTGCGTTTTTTATTTCTTTTATTTTGTTTTTTTAATTAAAATTGGGTCATCATTCTAATCGAATGATTCAGATTAAAATTTGAAACAGAACTGACGTGTTTTAATAAAATTGACAAGATTGACAAGTATCCTAAACAGATTGACATGTCAACAAGATTCAGTAAATAAACAAGATAAGATCACAACCAAATAGAATTGACATGTTTGAATAATAACTCTGATTATTATACTTGTCTTGCAAGGCAAAACTCTCGTCAAATGCAAAACTGCAAAATGAGGGATCAACGTCATTGCTGATCCTCATTAATTTAAAAGCATCACCGTCAACATGACAATCCCCCAGCCACTCAACTAAATTCAAATAAACGAGAATACTTCTTCCTCATTGGAAAACTGCTATATATGATCACACTCCCGGCCGCAAGCAGATATATATACGAAACCCATGAGATCCATTATCCATATATGACCTTGAAGCTGTAGCAACTTGTCTACAATATGGATTGATGCGCAGATCAAGAGCTGACCTTGTTTGTTGAAACGACCCATTTCAATTTGGTGTTACTAGAACAAAACTGACCCGTATATTCGTCATCTCTATGGCAGCAACCATCATCAAAATTCATGGAATAACTAGCAATGTCATAGCGAAAGGTGAGCTGCTTGGGGTGGGAAGCTGCAGCAATGAGACTCTTCCCTCTCTTGATTATTCTTCTTACAAGGTACTGCCATCTCCTGCGGCTTCTAGTGCTTGGATCAAGAAGCTGGAACTTTGAGAGGTGATTGGTAGAAAGGTTAAAGCAAGATGCGGGGGAGGTGAAGCAGCAAGATTGATGAAACTTCTTGTGGGTTTCCATAGGGGAGTGATTTTGTGGCATATAGTTTGGTGTGGGTGAGAATTTATATATGTGAGGGAATATATGAGATTCATTTTTGCTTGATTTTGAGTCCAACGACAGTGGACAGATCTGCACTTATCTCTTTATCTGTTCATGACTGATCAATATTCGCCGTTTATGCACTGCATGTGCTCTGCTTCATCATGGCAGTTTTGAAAGTAATTATGGCAGTTGTCCACTACTAACGCATTCTTAAAAGAAAATTACAAGGATCTTGATATTGGATGTCGAGGAATTCACAAAAAAATTCTTTTCTCCCAAAAGGCCCAAAACAAATTTCATGAGAACTTTCACTGCCAGACGATACAAAGTGAGTACATAGCCACGCAAAGATGAATCTCACAAAACAAGGAATGCCAAAGCTATCCCATAAAGGCCATTAACTTAAGATTGAGACTCACATGAACTTTCTGTTCAACCGCAAGAAACGAGGTTGGTGCTTGATCAATCATAGGGTTTTGTGGGAGTAGGAAACATGAGATAATAATTCAACGGATGTAGAGAATGCATTATTGTGCCGGCCATTGAGCTAGCTGGTGATGAAACGGCCCATTCCATGCACCGCATCTTCTCCTTGAAGATGTCTAATTTTATTCGCCCTTCATGCATGAGACAAGTTTGTAGACGATACAATAATAGGCCTGGCCAAGCATGGGATTCCTTGTAATATCACATGTTCACGTCGACCCACCTCAATTTTTATATGCCTACAGTTTTTGACATAGTAAGTTGTGCACTAAAGGTTGTTGAAAGTGTTAGATCTCTCGTATATAATTCAATCCAAATTAATATGCGTATACGCCATTTACTTAATCGGAAATAGAGGAGAGTATTTTGGTAATAGAAATAGGGGCAGGGTGTGGGTGGCGGCAGAAAGGAGGGTGGTCGGCAAGACGAGCGGCGTCGACCGAGGGAGCGAATAAAATTTTTATTTTAGATTATTTTATTTTAAAATTTTATTTTATAAAATTAACTTGAGAGTCAGGAGCGAAGTCAAGTTTTTATTTTATTATATTTTATTTTCTAAAATTTATTTCGTAAATTTGACTCGAGTCAGGAGCGAGTCAATTTTTATTACGAAAATGCCATTGCTCCTTCTTTCCCGGTGTTTTGGTGGCGCCACCGCCGGCGGTGAAGCAGGTGGACGCCGGCAAGGAGGTGGCCGGTGCAGCAGACGGCGGGGAGGAGCTTGGTCGACGGGCGGGGCGGCGGCGAGGGTGGGGGGCGAAACGGGCGGCCGGGGAGGGTGGCGAACGGGGCAGGGGCGGGCGGGGCCGCGGCGGGGGTGGGGCGAAACAGGCGGCGGGGGGGGGCGCGGCATAATTACAATCCGATAAGACTATATTGGTATACGATCAGAAACGTACAAAAGAACACTCATATCTGAAATGGCGAGGCTGTTGCAGTGATCTCCATCATCGGTTCACCTTAAATCCTCTCGTCAATGCAGCAAGTCAAAGTAAGTCGTCTCCAATGATCAATCTCTACAAAAAAATACTTCAGTATTTGGGGGCGAGAGGGGGGTCTGAGGGGTAAGAAAGAAAATACTTCTTTAGTTTTCCTCCAAAGATGCTGCCATCAAAGTTAAAAACGAGGATGTATTCTATAGAAATGATTCCTCACGCTGAATACCTCTTGCCATAAAAAACAATCCTCCACAGCAACATAGGCAAGTATCATAACAGGGAATGAGGTAATTGGTTCATGTATTATGGCTCCAAACGTTACATATGAGAGATGTTACATTCAACTCAAAATATTTGAATGAATATTTTATTTTCCACGTTAATATTGGGATGGTCAAATCACCAACTTCAACAAAGAATATGACTTTCGCGGGTGCATCCCTCGTTCAGTTGACAATAGAGGGAGTGCAAGACCTTCACCTACTTGTAGGATGACAATCGCCCGTTTAGTCGCTGCCTCTGCATTCGCAGAATTACATTTTTTTTTTCAGTTTCTTTAAATTAAGGAATAATTTTGTTGTTTCTGAATTGGAATCAATGATTCAAGCCTCTAATAATTTTTTTGGTTATTTATGCTGACAACACATGGATCCTACGTTAGGAATCCCAAACCTTTTGGAGGGAAAAGGTGGAAGACTGTTGGCATCAGTGTCTTAAGCATATATTATAAGAACATGCTAAAATATCCCCATAAAAAGCAGAGGCTGTAAACACAGATAGTTTACCAAAAACCATCTTCTATTTATTAAGAGATGAGCTAGTATTATTATGACACCTAATATAGCCTAAGCAAACTAAAATATCTTCCATTTCTTAAGAGATGAGAACTAATATTAGCCCATTACCCTTGGCACAATAGTTTACCTAAACTCCTGTATGATCCCGTTACTTTCTCATATAATCCCACAGACCGACACCACATGAACAGGCTTATGTTTCTTTGAACCAAATTAAAAATGAAGGGAAGATTAATATAGGTCATTTGTGACAAAGTCAAGAACAACATACTCTCATCTTTGGGGGTGGAGGAAGACTCTTGTACCCCAAGGGAGCTTGCCTCTTCACAAACAACCAGATGTGCCTTTCAAATCTCCTCACCCCAATCTGCCAAATCCACTTGTACAAATCATGAGCTGCTTCAAAACTCTCCTGCAGCTAGCAAACTATTCAAAGGAAAAACAGATGAAAAAATTTTTATGATCTTAAAGGTTAAAATGCCCAACATTACCTTGAAGAAAGTTTACATGAAGTAAAATAATATCATCTTTGTCAACGGAGAAAGTCTCTCGTGTCCTGATGGACCTCTCCTCGAATAATCAGGCACATATCTTTTCAATCTTCCCACAACAATCCACCAATTTCTCTTGCAAAATCGCGAGCTGATTCAAAAACCTCCTACATCTCAAAAATATTCAAGAACCACAAGATGGAAAATCTTTTTCAAGTTTAAAAGTTAATTTCCTGAAATTACCTTGGAGGGAAAGTCTACGTAAAGATACGATGGGAGCATCTCGACCCGGTTCAATTCCGTCTCCCACAGCCTAATCTGATTCAGAAAATATATCTAAAAGTTAGGAATGTTGATATCTTTTAAATATTGCTACACAAGCAAATTGTGATCTTTGGAAATCTTTAGCAACACGTGATTTACATACGCATTCATCTTTACACTCAAAACTTCGTCTTCATCTCTGTCTTCTTCCACCGGGTACCCAAAGGTGTCGGGGCATGGACCCTAAAATAGGAATCCATGCAATTACAAATGACAAAATTTTTTATGGCCAAATGCCCTTCCTAACACTAACCCTCCTTTATCCGAGCTTGGGACCCTCAAAACTATTGTCATCAAAATAAATACTGAACCCAACATAAATAGTGTAAGATCACCCAAAAGTTAAGTTTGTCCCACATCCAATACTTATCGGGATAAATTCCAAGATATTGGCAGGGATGTGGTTAAGATCTTTAACTTGATTAATCACTTTTAAAAAGATGACTAAGCCTATTAATTTATAATAATTGAATCGGGCCTTTATAGGTGATATCAGGGCAAACCAGGGACAGTGTTATATGGACGATGAATCCAAAGACAGAATGCCTTAAGGTAGGTGGAATGAATCCAAAGACAGAATGCCTTAAGGTAGGTGGAATGTAATATCCTTAAAAAAATTAAGTTCGTCCTATATCCAATACCTATCTATCGGGGTAAGATCTGATATATTAGTAGAAATATGTTTACGTCTTTAACTTAATTAATCATTTTTGAAAAAATGACTAAACTCATTAGTTTACACCAATTGGGTTGGGCCTCTACATATAGCATGCAAAATCTGCATTCTATTCCTCAGAACTAGCTTCAGCCAGCCCTTGAGCCCTTGAGAGTACAAAATAAGGTCAGATTACTTGTCCAAGTCAACTAAATTAGTTGGCCTAACCATACCCAACCAAGAATTCACCTGACAATTGACCAACCTCCCGGTTAAAAAATGGTGTTAACGAAGAGTTGGAAAATTTCAGGTTGTGTCTTCTGTACACGTAAAAGTCTGAGTACAAGTTCATAATGCAAACCTGCTGCCTGTGTGCTAATTATAGTAAATGCCATGTATGGTAAAGGAACTTGTTGTAAACCACAAGAACATGCAGTCGCACCAGAGGCCACCTATTCTTGGATGAGATTAAGTACCATGTTGATCCCCTCAGCAACCACTAACACCCATCAACACCATTTATGCTGGGATGGTTCATTAACATGAGCATGAAAAGTCTCAACTGAGAGATCATACCTGATCAGTGACATTCTCTGGGACTGCAGGAATTCTCTCTGCCACACGGGGATGCGCATTTTGCTGAAGGAAAGAAATTATCTGCAGCAAATATAGTAAACAAAAAGAAAACCCAGAGCAATATTGTTGGTCAATAAAGAAAGCATAAGCATGAGCAATTCTTCAAGTTCGAAAATAAAAATTTCCTCTACCTGTTCTGCAGTTATACCGTTTTGAAAAGCATTGTACAAACTTTCCTTCATGATTGCTTCAACAATGAGATTGGCCAACTTATATTCCACTCTGAAATTAATTCTAACTTTGTAAGGAAACTAAATCTGATGCAGGACAAGTTAAAAAATGGCTACAATAAATCAATAAAACAAAAAACATCTTCAACACAAAAAAGATAACAAAAATCATACTGTTACATGATGCACTTAGTTTCTGATTTGAATTATTGACAGTGTAATATTTCAGTAAGATATTAACCACAAGTAACTGCAAATTCAAGACCAAGACAAAACTGCTTTTCTTGTTTTTTACCTTCTCATTGTAAAATGGATTGTGGAAGTTATTTTTTAACATTGTTTTTCTCTTTTCAAGCCTATTCAAAATTTAAACTTGATCTCAATAAGGTAGGATGTTTGAGCAGTTCTTCAAGAACAAAACATAAAACCTTGAGTATCAACAAGGGAACACTAGACATAACACACTTTGTCTTGACAAAGAAAAAAGAACCTTATATATGAAACATGGCATCACTTTTGACCAATTCCAAATGGAAATATGGACAATAAAATCAGATATCTCCAAACAAATCAGGCTAAGATTCCAATGAGTAGTCCAGCACATTACCTCATGATCGCAAAGAAACCTTGAGTCCAAATGACACCTTGATTTGGTTAAGTACTACAACTTCCTCAAAGACACCTTGATTTTAAATCATTGCAATGGCTTCGTGAACAAAGAAATAAGGCCTTGAGCTGTAGCACTATAAGTTCATAGGTTCTCCAAACATAAAAACTAGGTGCATGAAAGATGAGACAGTGATTGACCTATATAAGATGATGCATCTCCTAAACGAGAAAATGTATATGGTATACCATTGAAAAAGCACCACTAGTTATTGCAGCCATATACCTTAAGAAAAGAAGCAAAATTTCGCTATGTAATCTTGAAGACGAGTAAGCATACATTCTAAAATTTGTTTCCAAAACAACAAATCCCTGCATAGAAAATAAAAGATGTTGGGTTAAATATAATCAATTATCATACTTGAGCATATATGTGACAGCATATCGTCTAAAAATAAAATAAATAGTGTTTATCCTTTAAATGTTTATCTTGAACTAGGAAAATTGGACAATTCTAATACCAATATATTTTTTAGACTTTTCTTCAAAATCAAGGGAAGACATTTAAAAAAAACAGTATAGTGCAGCCAGAGCATTAACCGGACATTTATAACCGAGGTATGTTTGTAAACCGATGTGAACCTGTGATCTATAAACAATGCTTTGGAATATCAAGCTTCACAACAAACAGGAGATAACTTTTTATCCTTTCCAGCATCATAATGACGGCTGTTACATAGAGACTTTATACATACATGCATAGAGACTTCTTCCATTTACTCTTTAGAAGAAATTATCGGAATCAATGAAACTGAGAACAATGAGATAGATTACAGTCTTATAAACAATATAAATAGCTATAACTATGATTATAACTATGTCGAAAAATATGGATTATCAGAAAACCCTGCACAAAATATCATGGGTTCCTTAGACGAAATTGAAAGTCTAATGGAAACAAATATGATGTTTACTTTAGCCAAAACTGAAGTAAAAACAAATTGTAAAAGTCACCATTGGTTACATGGAACTGGAAATAAAACAAAACCCTGCTCTTGGTGTGGATACCTACCTGATTTAAATAGAAGAGCAAAGTGTAGCCAATGCCAACACGAGATATGCATAGTTTGCATAAAATCTCACTTCGGAATTTCTATTGAAGTAAAAGATACTCCAATAGGAAATTCACAACAACAGAATTTACAAATTTCTAGAATTAGGAATTTAGAAACAAGACTAAACTCACTAGAAATCAGAATAGAACTCTTAGAAAAACAGCAGGATAATCCATTTGATCCCAGCTTATTTGACACAGACCAAAGAAATGAGGAACCTGAAACATCAACACAAGTAAAAATGGGTCTGATCCAAGGAAAATCACCTTGTAGCCATAACACACTTGAAACCCAAGTTTGGGTCAAAATAACCCTGGGCGGGGTTAGTACCAGCCTCAATGCTTTTATTGATACTGGGTCAACCAGTTCATATATAAGCACACAACTTTACAATCAAATTTTCCTACATGTGGAAAAACATAAACTGACTATCTCCTGTGTTAGCAACACAGTTCGATGGAACAAAAGCACCTAATGAATTTTACATCAAAAATGCAAAAATTCAACTGTTGAATAACTGTAACCAGTATGGCACCCCTCTGACTCTCAAGAGGATGTGGCTCTATGACATGTCTACACAACACATAGACATGATTTTAGGCCAAAACTACATGATCCATGATGAAAGATCATGTTATATCACACAAGATTATTTCATACTTGCACATAATACAACTGTTAGTCCCGTAATTTCTGAAGATATTACTAATCCTTTAATATTATCAGAGTTACGAGCACAGCGTGCTGACTCCATTACAAACGCACGAACACCAACTAAGAAAATTCGAATTCATGTAGGAGGTGATGACAACCCACTTTTTCCAGACGAGACTGATGGCATCTCTGGAAAAACTGAAAACCCCTACACCCATTTACAGCCTTCTTCAGGTTGTAAGTGTCACATGAACATCCTGGACAAAAATGAAAGCCCATGTGAATGTCATGGACACTCTCTTAATGATGAAAGTCCAAGCCCATCCGAAGACATAAGCCTAGACTTGTTAAGCCCAACAAGCTTATTCAAATGCATGTATAGTTCACAGAACATGTAGACGAGTTTTTAAAGCGGCCTACAGCATATCTCCCATAATAGGAGAAAATCCCACTCAGTATTGGGATAGAAACAAAACTTATTGTAAGCTGGACATTATAAACCCAGACCTAACAATAAAAGCCCAAGATATGAAGTATACGAATTGGGAACAACAAGAATGTGACATGCACATTAAACAGCTCATGGACCTTGGTTTAATCCAAAAATCCATAAGCCCACATAGAAGTCCAGCCTTCATAGTTAATAAAGGGTCAGAACAGAAAAGAGGACAATCTAGGATGGTCTTCAATTATAAAAGACTGAACGACAATACTAGGGAAGATGGATATAAAATACCAGGATAAAGAGCAGCTTAATCAATAGGATACAATCATCCAGATACTACTCTAAGTTCGACTTAAAATCAGGATTTTGGCAGATAAAAATGCACCCTGATTCTATACAATGGACTAGCATTTTCGTGCCCTAACGGACATTACGAATGGCTTAGTCATGCTCACTTCGGATTAAAAACGGCACCACAGGTATTCCAAAGAAAAATGGACACAGTTTTTAAGCACTACACAGATTTCACATGTGTGTACATTGATGATATACTCATATTTTCAAAAACACAAGAACAGCACTATGCTCATCTTTATACTGTGCTGGCTCTTTTTGAACAACATGGTTTGATTATTTCCAGGAAGAAAATGGAAATAAATAAAACCCACATCTCCTTCCTTGGAACAGAACTTGGACAAGGAACCATAAAATTACAACCACATATAGCCTCCAAGATTTTAGACTTTCCTGACAAAATGGAGGACGCTAAACAATTGAGAAGCTTTCTCGGCATATTAAATTATGCCAGAAACTTCATTAAAGATCTAGGAAAATATACTGGACCCTTGTACAATAAAACAAACCAGACAGGAGCTAAACTTCTTTAACTCCGAAGACGTTAAGCTTGTCAAGAAAATAAAAACCTTGGTAAAGGATTTACCACAACTACACTTACCTCTGGACACAGACTACTTAATTATAGAATGTGATGGATGTGACCAGGGATGGGGTGCAGTTCTTTTAAAGAAAGAACACAAGTACTCTCCCAAAACAGAAGAAACCATTTGCCGATACGAGCAGTGGAAAATACAAAGAACAAATAGGATACATGACCAGCTTGGACTTTGAAATACTTAGCTGTAATCGTATGCCCTAGAAACATTTGAACTTTTCATCACAGGTAAAAAGGAATTTACAATCCGCACAGATTGTGAAGCCATTGTAAAATATTCCCAACAATTAAAAGGAAAAACAAAGGGACTTAAATGCCAAAAGATGGCTCAAGTTCCAAAATCTTCCTATTAACAAGAGGGACTAATATACAATGGGAACACATTAAAGGAAGTGATAATAAGATGGCGGACATTTTATCTAGGCTTTTAAGCCAACAACAAGTTTGAAAACTTTAAAATTCAGGGTTCACGATTCCTTAAAATCGTATATACAAGTTTGAAAACTTCAAAATTCAGGGTTCACGATTCCTTAAAATCGTAAACAAAGTTTGAAATCTTTAAAATTCAGGGTTCTCGATTCCTTAAAATCGATCTAACTCATTTTAGTGTTTCCTTTTCAGACAAAAATGCCCCCAAGGCATCTTGGGATTACAAAAACAAGGGCGACATGGAGCTTAGCCTCCGACCAAACAATACAAAGGGTAAAAGCATTTCTAGGAATGTTCTTACCTTTGGACAAACACAATTGGTATCTTACGAGAATACCCACAGACAATACATTAGCAAGGACTGTTTACGTCTTGATGACTCACAAAGATGCATTATTGACAACATTTGGAACATTAGCAGTACAAATACCACAGAGAAAATTATGGTCATCAGTGCCTTAGTTTTCTACTTTGGTAAAATACAGGAAAAGCCAAAAGGGAAAAATTTCTGTTGTTATGCCCTTTTCACAGGACCAAAGTTCGGTTTATACAAAACTTATCCAGAGCTCCAACAAGCTATTGGATCCACAAAAGCCTCCTTTAGAGGATACTATAACATTGAGCAGGCCGCTGATGATGTTGCTGCTACTTGTGGTCCTTCTTATTTTCGAAGCCCACTTTTGGTTAGCAGCCCAGTTGCTGAAGACACCACATTTGCACAAGTTATCTCTACAACTCCATCTAACAGCCAAGACAAGCTTCGCTCTCAAGTTGAGTGTATATACGAATTCTTGAAGAGAGCACAACAAGGAAAATATTCTCCCCAGCTCGACTCTTGTCTCCGAGTCAAGTACGACACAGAATATGACAGTAGAAGACAATGCAAGGCTCCTTTCTCCACATGCAATCAGGCTTATGCCTGTAGATGCCAAATTATCTACAGCCTAAGAAAGGCCTACATTTCTGTGGAAGAATTACCCGATACAACACTACAGGAATGTACAAATAACTATTGAGGCAATCTTACAGACAGGACTACTTGCTGAAGTTTTCTTTACAGTGAAGAGGGAATTAAGAAACTTCCCTTTTACATCGAAGATATATGTGAAACGACTC